>CAUYSK010004034.1:0-61127 GCA_963575035.1 Avahi laniger | reverse complement strand
AAAGAAATGAATTGGAGAACTAAAAATATATAGAAAAAAATTAGCCGGGCATAGTGGCGCATGCCTGTAGTCCCAGCTACTCGGGAGGCTGAGGCAGTAGGATCACTTGAGCCCAGGAGTTTGAGGTTGCTGTGAGCTAGGATGACGCCACGGCACTCTAGCCTGGGCAAAACAGTGAGACTCTGTCTCAAAAAAAAAAAAAAAAAAAAAGTCTTTCTTGATTGCAAACTTCTGGAAGGTGAGACTATGAACATTTGTGGTTAAACGAATGGTCCAGTGATGAGTTCACTATTCCCACAGCAGAAGGCTGGCTTTCTACAGCCAGAGTTGTACCTTCCTCCTGGAATCTTCGGTAATTTACTGACCCTTCTGGGAGTCAGCCTTTCCATCAGTAAAACAAGATGGTTTACTCCAGGTTCCTCTAGGAAGTGGCTGTGTGGCCTTCTCCTGGAACCCTGCCACAGTCGCCGTGTTCTGGGATGGTTCGGTGACATGGCCAAGCTGGTTTCGCCATTGCGCGCCCAGTGTTGAATCTAGCGGGGGTGTGGGTGAGGCCAGAGCAGATGGGAAAGTAGCTGGCACTGCAGAGGTCTCCACTGGGAACGAAGAATAAATCCTTCAGGAAGTTGGCCAAGGGCACACACCCAAGCTTGGCACCCAGAAAAATCTTGCCAAACTGCATCAAGTTACTCACTCATTTCAGTGCCAGGAGACTTTTGTCAAGAGAGGTAAGGAAGAGCTTCTGAGGTCAACGACCAAGTTCTCATTGACTCAAGTTTCAATCTTCTCACTGATTTCTATTCTCGTTATTTAATTTTCTTCTCATCAGACAGAATTAAATACCAAATACCATTCCCAGGTCTTCTAAAGTCCAATTGCCCAAATGCTTTGTTTCCAACTTATATAAAAGTTTAAATTTCCTCTTCCCCTGCTCAAATTTCTGCCAAAACAATCATCAGCAATGAAATTTTTGAAGATAATTAGCATATCAGATATCTGTAATAAGCTAATCATGTATTTCTTGGATTGTACTTCTCTGGTTAGCTGTTATTAATCACAAATATTATTCATGTCATTTGAAATATTCCTGTTGGCGGATGTTTTTATGCTTGAAGGATTCCAGCTAAAAGTCTTTAGCTACGGATGCGGTCTCTCCCCGCCACCCAGCTCCCCGTGAGAGGCAAGATTTGATCGTGTCTTGTTGAACAGGGTTAACCTTCAGGGGAAACAGCATTAAGGGAAGTAATTATCCATTCACACTGAGCTGGCTACAAATAAAGTGAGAAAATCACCTCCGAACTCACATGAAAAACATAATGTAGTTAATATTAAATAAAGGGATTGAGTAACCGAGCCTCTTTTTACAGTGTGTGCTGATGTGTCCTTGATCAGGGGCTGTTTTGTTTATGATTAATGAATGACTCACCTTGGGCTGTGTTCCGTTCAATGCATACCTCATTATGAATTTGAAGAGGTCATTTGTTCCTTGGATTTAAAATAAAAACCTCTTTGTACACTCAGAAGGTTAAGAGTTGGATTATTGGTGCAAAATTGGGGCAAAGAGAACTTGGAGACATTTGCTTTGGGTTGTTTATGATTGTCATTGTTCCTTTTTAACTTTTAGGATTTGGAGAGAAATTCTAAGCTGGGGCTCTTGATTTCAAAGTAGATCCAAAATTATGTGGCTTGGGCTCAACTTACCTGTGGCAGCAGGACTGCCCTACGGTGCCGTGGGTCAGAAGGGCTTCATGTCCCTACCAGCATGAGGAAGGGCTCTCCTCGCTGTTCCAGGGGGCAGTTTGCAGAGGGGAGTTCAAATGGCACAAAAACAGATCAAAAATAAACAAGATCTGAGGCCCAAGTACTCAGGTAGGATCCGTGCTTTTTCTTCCTTCCGCGGTCCACCAGCCTCTCTTTTAATACCTTCTTTTCTTCTTTAAAGTCACTGGTTGTGTTCATTATAATTTAATTTCATTCATATTTAAATGTCAGAATGAGCAGTAGTTTGAAATGTAGTTACCAGACCCTACAAAACCCAACTTTGATGCAGAAGGTCATGACTGGGTTAAAGGACTGTATGCCTTTTTTTTTTTTTTTGCAAAATTCTTGATAAATAAAACCCTCTGATCAAGAAATATATACGTACTTCTTTATCATTATATATACACGTGAGCACACACACTAACATACACATGAACACATATCAGAGGAGGATAGACTGATAGGTAGGTAGATATTGATCAATCTGAAAGTCTGGATTTTGTGTTTTAGTTCAGATGAGAGGGCTGCACCCCAGGAGAGGGAGCGCGTGTGTCTGCCCAGCTCGGGCAGTGAGCTCTTTGCACGACCACCACCGTTTCCAGGAGTGCACACACAGACGTGTGCTCTGCCCGCCTGGGGGCCCCACCACAGCCCAGTTAATGATCTTTCCACAGGGGTATGTGTGTTCACTTGTGCATCCAAATGAGGGCTTGTCACGCAGAAATAAAAGCATATGCATGAATAGGCCTTGGCGGTTGACTGAGGACACCCACTTCATGGTAGACATAGTTCATTAGTCACCTAGCCAACTTTTTTAAAGTCCAGTTATTTCTTTATGTGTGAGAGAAACTATGTCCTTTGATCATAGCCATTACGCTGGGATTAAATAACAGCAAATCTCAGAGACCTGAGAATTGCTCCTGGCTCCATCACTAAGTAGCTGTGTGACCTTGGGCAGGCCATTTTCTCTGGGCGTGAGGGCTGTTGCTATGAGGACTTTCAACTACATAGACTTAATTGTTCCTTATCACCAGTGTTCCATGATATTTTTCCCTAGAAATGATGGTCCTCCCATCCACGTTCTATGATTCTGTTCAAATACAAGAATAGCTAACACAAGGTAGGAAACTCTTCCACTTCGAAATGTCCTCTTGGTGAAGTTAGAGTCTTGCTGCTTCACAAACTAAAGATAAACGTTTTGCCCTTCTCCATGACCTTCACTTGCCTCCTAGACCTATGAGCACCTACTGCACACTAAATACATCCAGATTTTGTTGATTACTTCATTAAGTGCCTTCAAGGCTGAGAAACAGACTCGCCACTTCAATGACAACAATGTACAATTTTTATAACTAGAAATAGAATTCTCTTTTATTTTCTAACTTGAAAATCTAATAACTGTGAAAATAACGATAACTGGAATCATATTATTGCTAAGGAAAACACCAAGCACAATCTCCTTTTAGATATATTTTAATGCAATTTGACAATTTCCAAAACAAAGTAAACTTCCAAGAAATTTAACAAAGTTTCATAGGAAACGTTTCTCAAATTACCATAAAACATTTTTAAAAGACTCCAGATCCAAACAGTAGTAATAATAAGTTTTTAAAAATGTATTACAAAATTAGAGAATTTGGATGGAGCAAAGTTTTTTTTTAAATGATCACTCTACACTCCAAAAAAAAATGGCTCCTATCAATTCAAGAAAATGGAGAAGCCAAAAGGCAGTTTGTGAATCAGTTTTATTATACATAACACTGGAATCTATGCGTGTTTGCTTGAAAGCTAGTTAAGCCAGCTTGGAAATATTACTATCTTAAACAAACTAACCTCTCTAGTTTTAAATAAGGACTTGCTGTGCCTTTCTTCTTCGTTATCACCAGATAGCTGCAAGCCCCACCAGTGACTTTTTCTTTTTTAATCGTATTGACTATAACTTCTTCTCCTCACCCCACAGCCACCAAGGACTCCAAGGACCATCACTGGAAGGTCCCTAGGAAAAGGGGGCTTTGAACAGGGAGTGGTTCAGCTCCATCAGTATCTGCAACACTTACTCAGTATCGCGATGCTAATGAATGACAAAGTCAACTCTCAAATGATGCTTAGTGATATTTCTTCTTTTATTAACACCAGTGAGTTACTTGATGTGCTTATTTCCTGAGAAGTCCAAGCTTGAGGGCTTGGGGACACTTTTCTTCTTGTAGGGTTTACCTTATCTTTTATGAGATGGAACATAAGTCCTCTGCTCTTACTGCTTTCACACACAGGGGACTGAATGACTCCACTTGTTTTCTCCTGAACACCTCCCCTGCCTCCTTCTTCCAAATGCTGAGCAAGACCTCCCCAAGCAATGCCATCTATCTGAAGAGGGCCGTGGAGTAGGATTTGCACTGACTGCCCATAGTATGGGAGAATACACAGATCTCACCTTACTCGCGCAGCAGGGCTAGAGTGAGGAGATGGGAACCAATGGTACCCTCAGCTGAACTGATTAATTTCTGTAGAGGACGTGTGTTGTTTCTCTAATCTGCATCCATTTTTCCTTTTGCTAACGACACCCACTTTTGTTTTGCACAGCCACGCTTTTCTCAGACCACGGAGTTTAGGGTGACTAACGTCATCGTCAAGACCCAAAGGTGTCCAGTAGCCTGGATCTGGCCCGTCAATCAGTGCATTCCCCTCGTTAGAGGTCAAGTGACTAAGATGAATCAAAGAGAACTTTCCCAGGGCCTTTGCTGGGACTGTGGAGAAGCGCTGCTCTCTCTCTGTCCTGGGGGTGCTGTTCTGGTACATTATGATGTAACCTGCATCTGCTAGCACCGGGGAGAGCCTGGCTGATGACGACATCGGAAAGCAGAGAGGGAAGAAGCAGAAAGGAATAGAGAAAACAGACAAAGGGAAGGAGAGAATTCTGATGATGTTTCAGCACCTCAATCTGATCCTTCTCACTTGGTCCCATCAGTTATATTTGCTCAGAAATTTCTCTCTTTTTTTTTTTCCAGATTAAGCCAAATTTAAGCAAATTTCTGGTCATTTACAGTTTATTGACCCTAAATGGCTATCTAAAAATCATCCCTTACTCATGTCTGGGCCTTTATGGTTTCCAAAGCCCTTACATACACTTTCTCTCATTCGATCTTCACCGTGAATCTGTGAGGAAGGTAATGTCACCCCCTCATTCACAAGAGAGGACCCGGATTAGCTGGAGCTGTGACACACTTACTCTCTTCACGCTTGAGGTGGTTACTGAATGCTCACCATATGCAAGGCTCTGTGCTGAGTGCTAGAGAGGTAGTGACCAAGTCAGAGGATACCTCTGTCCTTGTGGGACCCCCAGTGTAGTTGGAGAGCAGGCAATACCCACCAATTAGACAATTCACTGTCAGAATCCTCCGATGCAAGAAAGGAGCAGTTCAAAAACGTGTAGATAATCAAAGGCTGTTCCCTGAGGACTTTATAATGCAACTGGAATCAGAAGGATGAGTTAGGGAAGGAAAAGGGGAAAGAGAATTCTGAGTAGAGGGAAGAGCAGATGCCAAGACCCCGAGACAGGAAGCGTAGTGTGGCTGGAGCACAGACAGGAAGGAGGCGCACGAACAGACTGGGGCACAGCAGGGCAAGAACTTGGTCTTCGCCTCCTTGCGGAGACATCGTGGGGTTTTAAGGAGGAGTGGGACATGAACTTATTTGTATCATAAAGATAACACTCTTTCTGTAATATGGACAATGGACTGGAGAAACGAGTAGACTTGAGAAGAAGTTAAATGTGCCACACATAGCATATGAGACATAACCAATATTTCTATAAAATTGTCCTAGACCATAGAGCCAATAAGACTTAGAGCCAGATGGGGATCTGCAGAGTGACCCCAAAGCTGTGCTCCCAGCCACCATGTGACATAGAATATAAACTAAAAGCACATTTTCGACAATAGAATTATTAGATTATTCTTCCATTTTCAACAACTTGACAGTTGGCATTTTCTAACCTTTCCACTTGGTTTCCTCCACCCCTCCCACCGTTTTTATAATAATTACACAATTCCTTAATGGATTCAGGTGAAAATCTACTTGCTATTTGTGTTGCAAAGTTCAAAAAATTCTGTTTTGCATCATCACTTTTAAAATATGTATGACCGAGAACACTTAAAAAATTCCAGAAACCTTTGAACTCCAGTTTGTTGAATATTGTAGTTTATGTTTTCTCTAATTTGTTCTGAACTATTTGTACCTTGGATCATTAATCTATAACCAAACACTAGCTGGGCAATCCTGCCCCCACACTCCGTAACTGATGATGCCGGGAACATGACTAAATCTATTATCTTTTCTTTGAATTCTGTCAATAATATATTTGTTTCAAATCTTTATTTTGGCCTCTTTTTCCCTTTATATTTTCCGGAAAAACTCTCCAGATAAAATCAGAACTGCTTTGTCATTCATCATCAGTAAATACAAGCCTGACTCGAGAGCAGAGTTCAAAAACATAATTTTTTTCACAGTTAGATGCGAAAAAGTCAAAAGAGAAAACAGTTGGCCACAGCCGTCTGCCTTTATATTTGCATATGTAAATGTGTTATGATGTCTGACTGTCCTCTTAGTGGATTCATATTGTAAATTAATAGACACTGGAGGAGACTGTAATATGGACACGCTACTGACAGATAACTTGAGGGACTGTAGAAAATTACTTCCTAGAAGGAAAGAGTCAGGGGTCTACAGAGCAGGACAGAACTCTGAGCGAGTACTCTCACTCCAGGATCTGAGAGAGCCTGTGTCACCCCCAGGAGCTCCGTGAAGTTGCTCTCCATAATCTCATCTGTCCAACATGGACAATAATGGTATATACCCCGTACGGGTTCCATCTGTAGTTATTCAATGAATATTTATTGAGCACCTACTATGTGCCTGGCAGTGTCACAGACACTGGAATACCAAATCCATACCACCATGGAGCTGACATTCTCACAGGAGAAAGACACAAGAAGCAAATGCACCAACCAGGCAATTTAGATGGTGATAACTCCATAGCAAAAATTTTTTAAAAGATGGGAAGAGAGGTGAAAGGGTACAGCTGATAGAGTTTAGAAAGGTCTTCAGATAGGTTTGCTCTCTTGGAAGAGTTGACATTTGAACTCAGCCATTGCTGTGAAGAAAGAACTATCCACGGGAAGCTCTAGGGAAAGAGAAGAGCACGTTGAAAGAACTGCCAAGTCCCATTTGTGAAACGGAGAAGGCCACAGCCTTGGAGCAGAGAGGGCGGTAAGACGGAGGTGGTAGGAGATGATGGTGAGAAGGTAGGCAGGGGAGAAATCATCACCTTTGAGGCCATGTAAGCACTTTGGACTTTAAGTGCAATGGGAAATCACTAGCATGCTTAAACCAGGAAGAAAAATGAACATATTAATGACAGTGGAGACGCTACCTCTCAATTCCTTCTGTTGGAAAGAAATTTCACATATAGCTCATATGGTGAAGATTTCTAGAAGATAGTGGGTCATGATCCAATGATTTCTAATTATTGGAAGTGTGTGAGTGGGTTATGGATATGTATAGAGACCCTGAGAAAGACCAGCATCCAAGCTGATGCACTCATTGCTTCTCAGCTGTAGTAACCGGCACATGGTCAGCTTCTGCAAATAAAAGCTTCCCAAATGCAATGGCTAAAACGAGACAGTAGTTCATTCCTCTGGGTGATCTAGGACTAACATGGCACCTAAATGGTGTCAGCAACACAGACTCTTTCTCTACTGTTCTGCCAACCTGACGCCATCTTCCTTCTCCGTGGTTGAGATAGCTGCCATCTTAGTTCCTCCGGCCATGCGCACGTTTCAGCCAGAGAAAGGGGGAAGTGAGAGTGGAGAGAGAGCACACTCCTTCCCTTTCAGGCTTGCCGACTACAAGCTGCCTGCATCCCTTCCACTCACCTCCCATGGACCGGAACCTAGTTGCATGGGCACAACCAGTTGCAAGGGGAACTGGGAAATGTTGCTTTCAGCTGGGCAACTCTGTGCCGAGATAAAACTTTTCTTATTATAAAAGGATATCGGTTGGATAATTTTGGTTTCTCTCATAGCTTCCAACCTAGTATAAAAGTGGCTGGAAGTGCCTTCAGCCCTTGGAGAGCCAGCTTTGTTAAAAGAAGTTCCAGAGACCAGCCTAAGCAAGAGTGAGACCTCGTCTCTACTAAAAATAGAAAGAAATTATCTGGACAGCTAAAAATATGTATATAGAAAAAATTAGCCGGGCATGGTGGCGCATGCCTGTAGTCCCAGCTACTTGGGAGGCTGAGGCAGGAGGATCACTTGAGCCCAGGAGTTTGAGGTTGCTGTGAGCTAGGCTGACGCCACGGCACTCACTCTAGCCAGGGCAACAAAGTGAGACTTTGTCTCAAAAAAAAAAAAAAAAAGTTTCAGATTTTGGAGCATTTTGGATTTCAGCTTTTTGGATTAGGAATACTCAACTTGAATATTTGTTTCTGGCTTGTATGCTTGGGGAAAAAAGACCCAATTTACAATGATGCCATCATCCTAGGTCCCCTAAATACTAATGATCTTCCTTTTGGCCTGCCATTTCTCTCATCCTAAGCTAAACATCCTCTGCTGTCTCAGCTCATGAAACCTTCAGTCACAACAAAGAGGTGGATGGTGATTAAAACCCTTTCATTTACTTTTTCAGGTTCTTTCTTTTTGCTTAACAGTTCTAAGCCGCAGATTTGAGTTTCAAGCTGATGCATTTGCCAAGAAACTCGGGAAGGCTAAAGACTTATATTCTGCTCTAATCAAACTTAACAAAGATAACTTGGGATTCCCTGTTTCTGACTGGTTGTTTTCAATGTGGCATTATTCTCATCCTCCGCTACTAGAGAGACTTCAAGCTTTGAAAAATACAAAACAAGACTGAGACGCGCAGGGCCTGTGACTGAAGACATTTCTGATTATTTCTCTCCTGGCAGCATGTTCCAGCTCTTGATGTTTTTAAACTTTTTTTTTAAAGAAAAATTACTAAGTACATAAAAGCCCCAGATTTAAATACATTTAATATCTCATTTCAAAAATGATTTTAATAATCCATTTCTTAAACACTGGATGAAATTTTGAGGCTTAATGTTTTTAAAGGCATAGTTTTATCTTTGACATCTAATTTAGCATCAACTTGTAAAATTATTTGAGAAACTGCAGAATTTGTTTTATTTATACACTTATATGAAATCAGATAAGGTGTTTGAGGGCATATGTTTAAAAGAGGGAACACCGCTTCTTAGTCCTTTCCGTGAGGCAAAAACAGCGGTCCAAAAGCATTACGCTATACCTAAGTTGAAATTTGTATTTTACTTTCATGCTGTTATGATTGAACCTAGCCAATCAGTGTTTTAAGAAGAAAGATAATAATTGGTAAGGCTAATGTTATTTAAATTAGTTAGAAATGTGCTCTACTGTTCTATCAAAATTTTAATTTCTCTGTTCCCTCTCTTACTACACATTGATCAAGAGTTTCTAATAGTGCTTTGAAATAGAAATTATGTATAGGATATTTTAAATCATTGAGTTTTATTTTTGTTTTTAAGAAAATCTCAGTCTTTATCTTTCTTTCCACCTGTTAGGTACGTTCTTATTGAGGGGTAAACTGTAGCTTTTTCTTGTTTATTCAATAAATAATACATTCTTTCATTTAGCAGAGATTGCCATATTGAACAGGTTTTTCTGTGTTAAAAGTGGCAGAACGTGAAAGAAGAAGAAATGACATTTTAAGAAACATAAGGGTAAAATACTGATGATTCTCCTATGGTAATTCAGGAAAAAATACAGTTTTCTATCTCTTTCAAGGACAGAAGAGTTTCAGTTTTTATTTTTGTAATTTTATCAGTAAGTCATAAGTACTATTTAATCAGGCCTGATTCCACTTATGAAAATTATGGTTCTTGATATGCAGATAATATTTACTTTCAAAACAAAAGATTTCCAATTTTAAAACATGTATGTTTGACTGATCCATATCTCTGTCCACTTTCTGAATGAGAACTTATTTTGTGCCTAGAGTCCCACTCACTGATAATGTTTACCTTCCGGGCATTTATTCCAAAGTGGGATCAACTGCGCACCTTTGGCCATAAAGACTTTTGCTCAGCTGACATTTGGGTGATGTCTTCACATGGAAATATAATAAATATAGAAATCTAGTTTAGTACTGCATTATTTATTTTCCTAAGGCAAAAGAGGAGCAATCCTGTGACTTTTTTATCCAACATTCTTTATCTGTGACTTCATGCTCTGATAACTGCCTTTCCTTCCTTCTGTGCCTTTAAATACAAATTTCAGTTCTGCACAAGTGAAACATTAAAAATTGCCAATGCAGATTTATGTGCTTTGTCTTTAATTTAATATAACATGTGTGTTATTTATTACCTAGATGTGTGTTTTTTACCCTAGAGGAACTGAGTGCTAGCACAGGAAGAGTAGTATGAAGAAATAGCCCTAATGCTGAGTGACGTCAACACCATCCCTGGGCCTCATGCAGAGTCCTCTCCAGTGACTTCCTCCTATTCACTCCAGAGCATCACTAGTTCCTGCCAATGTTTCCTTAGAAGCTTCATTTGGAATCATTCCTTCTCCATTTTTATAACCTCAGATTGTCTTGGGCTTGCCTAGTCTGCTCCAGCTGTCTCTTTGGTCTTCCTTACATATGGCAACAGTAATTAGCTTTTTAATATGTGACTGACCTAGTCACCCAGTTTATGGATGGCAGAGGTATAGGGATAGCCAAAAGGAGACTGGTGGGTTCCTGAGATACCGAGCAGAGTACCAGTAGGTGGGCCAACCAAGGAAGGAAAAAGGTGGTACTCTGCACTCTTAATACTTGACAGATGGATAGGGTCTAGAATCAAGTAGATCAAAGCCTTGGATAAAATGGCACAATTCCGGTATGGCCGATGTCTGAATCCAAGGCAGAATCTCTGTTGTGTGTATATACTGCCTTTATCTGAGTTGGCCCTTTGCCGAGGTCTGAGACAGCTGCTGGTAAATTCTGCTTCTGTTTAGGATAGGAACAGAGTTCCTGGGACCAATTCAATAGTTTTAGTACCAATAATGGCCCCAGGTTGCCCCTTTGTGTGTTCACTGTTGCCCCTAATCCTTTTTGTGGTATTCCCTCCCTAAGGAAGCTTTCTTCCACTTGGTCTTATTCTTCAATCCTTTGAATATTTTTGTACATATATACTTTATGTAACTTTGACAGTTTTGAGTATTTTATCATCATTAGCAGAAAGGTTACTAAATACCACTTGACCGTAAATTCTATCCTAGGGGTTATACAAAGAAAATTACAGAAAATTTGTAATCCAAAACTTATATCCAAAAAATTTTGATTTAATACCGCAGCAATGTGAGCAAGTAACTTGAAAGCACTTGTGTGTCAGGGTAAGTACAGTTTGGTGGGAAGGAAAAAATAATCCATTGTGGAAGGGGATACCCCTATTCAGACAATAAGGATGGGGAAAACTTGGGCTCCTCTCTTATCCAGGATGGTTTCCAGGGAAGAGACTTTCCTAAACAGGTTGGCTAGAGACAGATGGAAAGATACCCTCATGAGTTCTAAAAACCTGTGAAACCAGGAGTGCCCACACCCAGTAAGCAGAGAACAGCCTCTGCCTGTTCAGGTCAGAGCTCCCCTCTGGCTCTCTGGGTGATGGTTGTTAATAGGTAATGTGTCATCTGGGACTAAGATCCAGAGCTCCATGATCCAACATACCACTTACTAGTAAGGATCTGGGTAAGAAATTTAACTTAGCTTACGTTTTTCCTTCTGTCCCTGCTCTGTACCAAGCTCTGCTCTAGGTGCTGGAGAATATTTTAGTAAATAAGGAACAAAAATCCTCTACCTCATGGAGTTTACATTCTAGTATGGGAGAGATAGACAACCAAATTATATTAAATAGGTACTACATGGTGATACATGTTTTAGAGGAAAAAGGGGCTGAGGTGTTTGTGGGGAGCCAGGGAATGGATGCCATTTTAAATAGGGTGGTCAGAAAAAGGCATCACTAAAGGAAACGTTTGAACCAAGACCTGAGGAAGTAAGGGGATGGTCTAGGCCGGAGTCTGGGGGAAAAACGTCCCAGAAAGAGGGAACAGCATGTGTAAAAGCCTCCAAGTGGGAGGCAGCCCAGGAAGCCGGGTGGCTGCAGTGGCGTGTGCTAGGGGGCAGTAGTGGGCCATAAAGGCAGGGAGGCAGATTCCACAGGGCCTTGTAGGCCATTGTAAGAACTAAGACTTTCGCTTGACTGGTGGGAAGCCTTGGAGAGTTTTGGGCCAAGGAGTGACAGCATCTGACTGAAGTTTTAACAGGACCTCTCCTCCTACATTGAGGAGCCAGGGTCAAATCAGGGGACCAGCTGGGAGGTGTTTGCCCTCCTTCTGGCAAGAAATAACAAATGGTGCTAGACTGGAGTGGTAGTTGGGAGGTGGTGAGAAGTGATTGGATTCTGGATATATTCTGAAGGATGTGCTGATCAGACGTGTGCAAGAGAAAAAGTGGGAGTGGAGGATGACGCCAGTGTACTTGGCTTAAGTAACTGAAAGGATGGAGTTGCCATTAACTGGGATGGCGAAGGCTGCAGGGGGTGGGGGTTTGGAGGGGAAGATCAGCAATTCACCTGGGCACATGTTAAATTTGAGATGCCTACTAGACATCTAAGGGGAGATGTTGCGTAGACAGTCGGATAAATGAATGAAGTTAAGCAGGGAGGTCTGGACTGGGGATGTATAGATGTTGAAAGCCATGAATCTGAATGAGATACCATAGGAGCGAGAGAAAAACATGTGGTCCAAGAGCTGAGTCGGACTTTCAGATACTGGGGAGATGGGAAAGCAGGAAAGGAATCTGAGAACAGTGTTGTGAACTAGAAGCCAAATTAGACAACCCTTTTTTCCCATAAAAGGGAGCAAAAATTTGGGATGGTAGCCAGAAGAGGTAGAAGGTGGGATTGGAGAGGTATTTTATTTTTTTAACATGACAAATGGGGATAATACCTGCTTTACAGGCTGTTGTAGGGATAGAATGAGATGACGTTTGCACAGTGTTCAGCACAGTACCTGATGATAATAAGAGCTCAATAACTGGTATTCGCCATAATTGCTCTGATGTAAATAAGCACAAAATTAACTAAAGTTCCTAACCCAGCTGGCCAGTGAGGTGAAGAGAGGATTGCTGGAGACATCAAGTTTTGAAGGGGAGTCAGCAGGGGCAGGTTTGGGACTCTCCCTTGCCACTTTCTGGGGGAGCAGTGTGGCCGTCGAACCTCTGTGAAGGGGCCAGCCTGTCTTGCTGCAGTGCCCTTTCTGTTAAGCTTCGTAAATCCCCCTTTTCCTAATCGCAAACAGGGGAGGTAAGTTCCTGCTTCATTTTTGTTGCACTAGACTTTTGCCTCCCAAGAGAAAGTTGCTGAAGGGCAGGTCCCTATTCTTGTGTCCACAGAATAACGTGGACACAACTGGGCCATCTTGGAACACACCTCAGCCACACACATCCCTGCCTTCCCAGTTTGATGATTGGTGGGGTCCTGAACAGATTATTGAACACCTACTATGTGCCAAGCACGGTTTTATGTGCCAAAGAAAAGAACAACAAATGAGAGACCAAAGTTTCTGCCCTCGTGGAGCTTATATTCTAGTGTTTTATGTTGAATAGTGCTAAAGGCTAGAGAGAAATAATAAACTGCAGAACGGTTATCTGAAATGTCAGGGTAGGGACGAGGTTACTTTTGAGTAAAGACCTTGTCACACACGGTTCACTTCATGGCTGACCTTTGAAGTGTTGCCCCAGTTCTTGGGCTCCAGGCTTGGAAGAATCACAAGCCTTGGCCTGCATGACAGAGAGAGATGACAGACTCAGCAAATATGTGTGAAGAATTTATTGTAGGGGAAGTTTAAGGGTGCAAAGCAAAGTACGTTTCCTAAGGGAAAATGGGTCTGTCTCCGGGAGTGGAGAAGACCCTGGCTACTTCTGTCTTTTTCTTTTTATATGCTTTATGTTTAGGTAAAGGTTAGTTATAATTATTCACAACTCTACGTCACTGTTTTAGGGACTGAATTCTTTCCAGATACGGACTTGACTTAAAGGTTATGTTCCAGTCATTTCTTCTGGTATATGTATGATGGGGAACGTTCCATAACCGTTCTCTGACTGGTGGTCAGTGTTCCATGGCCTAATTACCCCATTCTTTAAGACTGAAATAACCATGCTCTTTTTATTTTTCTGCAACATTTCCTCCTCATTGTTTTTCTGCAACAGCTTTCTCCTTTCCATTTTTCTGATTTCCATTACCTCTCACTTGTTTTTCTGTCCCTAACATGAAGCAAGGTTACTGACAGTGGTAATATTTTGGGACAGAACATTCCAAGCAGAGGGCATAGTGTACGTGTGGCATGGCATGTTCGAGCAGCAACACAGGGGCTGGCTTGGCTGCCGTGGAATGTAGCAGGGCCCAAGCAGAGAGGTGAGGTCAGAGAGACATGTGAGAGACTTGCGGATCACAGTAAGTGGTCTGAGTGAAATTCACCCACCAGGGGGTCTTACAAAGGCCACTGGTTCTTAGGAAGTAGCCCCCTTTCGGCCCCTTCAAATGTCTGAGTTGTAAGAAATGAGGGGGGACTCTGCCTGAGATTTGTGAATCACAGCTTCTTTGTGTTAACTGAAGCCCTCAGTGGACCATCTCAGGGAAAGCTGCAGAGAGGGACAAAGAAAGGGCCAGCACTTGGGGAAGCTTCAAGTAGTAGACTGGCTCTCTAAGCCCAGGGTTTCAGACTCTAGGACCGAGTGAGTGATCTAGACCAGGGAAGGGAGAACCCTCCCTCCCTCCCAGGTATGCAGTGCCTGAGAGCCTGCCCAGGGCCGGGCCTCCACTGCCTCCTGCCACCCCGTGCTCTGCCCTTCCTCTGCTGAGCCCTGGACTCTGTGTTCCACCGGCTCCCCTCACAGCCACAGCAGCAGTGGGGCCTTCTGTGGGGGTGGGGATGCTGTAACTCAGGATTTGCCAAAGCACCGAGGGTGAGGCCACCTTGGTGGCTCTCAGTGCTACCCTACTTTGTTCTTCCTGTCTGTCCCTGGATTGGGATAAGGAGGCTGAGATGTCACTAGTGGTAAATGTGTGTTGGGGGGAGGGAGGAGGAAGGTGCAGGCCCTCCAGCATAGGTAGGGACTTAGAGCCACATTAGTGGTGAGGTGTGGGAGGGCCTAGGTTTCAGCACAAGCTTGGACCTGAGGCTGGAGTCCTGGGCCTCCAGGAGGGGCCAGGGCAGAGGGCTTCATCTGGGGGCAAAAAAATGCCCAAATCAATAATGGAGCAAAGAAATTGGTCACTCCCTGAATTTCAAAAGCTACTCACTAGCCTACACAGTGATGGGCCAGGAGCCCCCAGGGTCTACAGATCAGATTGGAGCCAGTGTCCCCTAAATTTTTATTATCCAGGTCCCTGTTTTGCTCACAGGCCTGGAAACCCCTGAAAGGCAATAGCCAGGTCTTCGAATCTTTCACTCCAGCTCTTGGCCCAGGGCCAGCACACAGTGGGTACTGGAACTCACAAGGACCTTCCAAGTGGCAGGCCCTGGGAAGACACTAGGTGTGCTCTACTGGGATAAGACACAGTTGAGTTCCAGCCACAGCTGTACAAAGGCTTGGAAAGGAGTCACCCAAAGTAACACAGCAGGTCACCATCCTGCCTCCACTCCCAAGTTCTTCCCACAGATGTTCCTCAAACATGCCATGCCACCCAAATGCTCACAGTTCTTATGCCCAGAGGAAGGTGCCCCACGCCACGCTCCCCCAGAGCCCTGACCACCCTGCCCAAGCCGTGCAGGCCGAGCAACTGGTTCCCACACCCAATCCACAAGAAATGAAGCCCAACAACTCACATCCTGGTTTGTACCCAAGTTGGGGGCTTTTATTTACAGAAAGGCCTGGGTAGATCGGGGAAGAAAGTGGAGGACGGAGGTGGCAGGGAGAGTTATGCCAGAAAGGGAAGGGGAGATGGATGTTTAAATACTCAGATGGGAGGCGGGAAGGAAGTAGTGGGGCTGGCTTAAGGATAGCTATCAGGGTTGTCACCCATCAGCAGTCACCCAGTAAGTCCAAAGAGTGAAAATGGGATCGGGAACCGGCAGAGACCTCAGTCCACCTGCCCCAAGGACAAGATGGCCAGTGGAGAGCGGTGCAGGTTAAGGAGACATTGCTTGGTAACAGCTGAGTGGTGCTCCGGGAAGGAAAGCCACCCCATTCCCTTCGGAGCTTCGACTCTCCAGCGACCCTTGCCCTGTCTATCGGCCTCACCTCTTCACTCTAGTGCCCCACCTCCCCTTCCCCCATGTTTTAGAATTCCTTTTCCTCAGGGCTCCTGGGTTCCAGACAGAAGGTCCTGGGAAAGTTGGTTTCCTGGGCTGAGGGACGAGGTGCATGTCCACCCAGAGGGGACCTGGTCCTACCCCACCCAGGATGCTGCTGCTCTCTGTCCGGGCCTGATGCTCATGGCCCTTTGATGGATCCGGGTTCCGTAAGGCGGGCAGAGGCATAGGCTGAGGCTCCGAGGCAGGCTGCAGGCTCACAGAAGCCTGGCAGCCCCACGGGGCCTGGCAGGCCAGGTCGGCCTGCCTCTCCTGGAGCCCCTGGGGACCCTCGGTCTCCATCCTTGCCATTGATTGCCTGGCCAGGCCGGCCAGGGAGACCTGTGAAAGGGAGGAAGTCAAGACATCAGGGGTTCCTCCCGTGTCAGCCCTAGAATTGTTAAGGTGGGGAAAATGAGGCCAAGGACACCACAGGAAGAAGGGACCCAGCCCCAGACACAGAGATTGTCAATTACTCCCAACTCCCATCCGTGAGTCTTGGGAGCAAATGTCCCTTCCTTCCCCTCCGTGAAGTGATGGTGGTGCCTTCTGGGAAGTCCACAGAGTGCAGCTCCCAGTTCCTAGCCGGGACCCACCCAGGAACTCCTGGGTGCTCCAAACGGATGCAGAAGCAGGGTATCAGAGGCCGCCACGGGAGAGACCCAGGTGTCTGTGGGTTACTAATCCCTGAGCTGAGGGAGGGAACTAAAGCTGGGCAGGGCCAAGGTCTTACCTGGGATTCCTGGGGGCCCAGGCATCCCCGGGTGCCCACGTCCCACTTCTCCTCGATCACCCTTCTCTCCACGTTTTCCTGTGGACAAAAAGAAATCTTGTTCAGAATTGGAAAATGTTTTTCCCACTTTGCTATTTAATTTCTATTTCACATACAGTTCTTCCTGTTTTGTGCTAGTTTATAAAAGGGGAAAGTTGGAAATGGCCCTGCAGGGCTGATTAAAGAAAGGTCCAGACAAAATGGAAGATTATGTAACCAATAGAGTCTATTACAGGAAAGAGTTTAAGTATAACAGTATCTTGCATTTACTACGTACTAAGCAGTGAACTAAGAAGAACTCTATGTAAATTACCTCTAAATATAATCCTTACTACAACATTATGAGGTTGGTACTATTAATATTAATGTCCCCATTTTACAGATGATAAATTTGAGGCCCAGGGAAATTAATAGGTAACTTGTCCAAGGGTCACAATGAGAAAGTGGCAGAGCCTGGATTCACACTCAAGTCTGGTGGCTCTAGAGCCTGCTTGTTTCACTACTTTGCTCATCTGCCTCCCCATCTCTGGAGACATGAAAAGACATTTATGTGGTGCCACTAAGCAAATTATAAAAACAAAACAAGAAACCCAAGTTGTAAAATAGTGCATAGTCTCCATCAATTTGCTACTGGGAAAGAAAGGCTGGGAGTGTTTTCTGGACAGCTTGGTGGAGGGAATGGAGGAAGTGTCTGTATCTCATCGTGGGAAGGGGAATTGTGAAATCGAGAACAGGAGGCTGAGCAGTCAGCCGGCTTAGGCCACTGGGGTAGTCTAGGCCTAATCCCTGTTGCCCAGCCCCCATTTCCACCGCAGAACAGCACTCACCCTTGGGCCCTGTGTTGCCAATCTGACCCACAGCTCCGATGATGCCAGGAATGCCCCGAGGGCCAGGATGCCCATGGGGTCCCTGCTTGCCTGGGTACCCAGGGGGCCCAGGAGGTCCTGGGGGTCCCATCATTCCTGCAGCACCCAGGGCTTCTCGCTTGGCACTCACAGCTACCTCTGCCAGTTGCTCTGGAGGGAAGGAGGAAGAGAGAGAAGTCTATGAGGTGGGCGTCGGTAACACTAGGGAAAGCAGAGCATCCTGATGGCCCCTGGCCCCTAGGTTTGCAGACAGAAAAGCACTTTATGTTCCCCTGCCCTCAGACCCCGTTTGCAGAAGTCAAAGGTTCAGAGTGACTCATTCAAGGCTCCAAAGCCCCTTGGAGGCAGAGCTGGAAGAAGCACCCAGGACTCCAGACTCTAAGAGCAGTCGGTGTGGATGTGGAGAGGCTCCCGAAGGGCAGCGACGCCCTGCAGTGGACTGCGAGGAGGGGTTGCTGTCCCTGCCCTCACCTTGCATCATCTTCAGCACCACATCCACGATGTGCTGGTCGCTGGCATCTCGGCCCTAAAGCAGAGGTCTTTCAGGAAGAAGCCCCTGGCTGCCTGGGCTGACCACTCCTGCACCCTCTGACTCCTTCCTGTTCCCATCTTCTCCCAGAAAGGACGTTTCCTAATCCCTCCTGCTGCACTCACACCCCCTCTCTCTGATCTGGGGCTTGGACCACCCTCAGGGAAGCCAGTGGGCTTCTGGGAACTCCCAGCCTTTGAGGGATAAGCCACCCACTAGGAGACTCTCCTGCCCTGGAGCCCAACTCACCGCCAGGCCCTGTCTCCCAGGCTGTCCCGGCAAGCCTCGGTCTCCGGCCAGTCCTCGAGGGCCAGGAAGCCCAGGGTAGCCCTGCACCCCTGGGGCGCCCGCATCCCCGCTGGGGCCAGGGTAGCCGGGTTCTCCGCGGACTCCTTGCTGCCAGGGAGACGGGTGGGCGCAGAGCAGAGGTGAGAAGGCGCCTGGACGGCCCGGTGGGCGGGGAAGGGGCGGAGCCGGGGAGAGGGCGGACGAAGGGGCGGGGAGAGGCGGGGCCGGAGGGGAGGCGGTGGTCCCAGGGACCGCAGAGGGGAGGATAGCGGCTTTGGGAGGGGGGCACTCACCTGTCCCTTCGGCCCGGGCTCGCCAGATTCGCCCTGCGGGTGTAAGGAGCCATGGTCACTAACTGGTAGGGACCCCGGGCCCTGCCGCTGCTCCCTACCTGCCCCCACGCCGCGTGCTCACCTTCTCGCCTTTCTCTCCAGGGAGGCCGGCCACCCCCGGGTCGCCCTGCAGAGAGAACCACGGGTCAGACGCGCGGCGGCGGCGGGGAAGTGGGAGAAGAGACACGGCTGGCCGGGAAAGGGAGGCGCTGGGACTTACCACTCCGCCACGGGGCCCGGTCTTCCCTGGGAAGCCCTGGAGAAAGCGGGGAATGAGGGGCTTGGCGAGTTCCCCTCTCCAGGGAGGGAAGGGTCCCGAGGTCCCCCCACCCAGCTCCCAGCCACACCCCTCTCTCCAGCTCCGCCTTGCCCACCAGAGCCCTAGGACCCGTCAGTTTGGAGCGCTCTAGAAGGATCTGAGCTCAGCCGACCCTTCTCCCCCTTAGGGCCTGTTTCCCAGGTATTTCCCAGCCCCTCTTTGGCACCTTGTCTCCCTTGATGCCTGGCAAGCCTTGGGGCCCTGGAATTCCGGGGGGCCCCTGCTCCCCCTTGGGGCCCTGAGGAGAAAGGAAACCAGAGGAGTAAACCAAATGTGGCGCTGATATGCTCCCCGCCCATCTCAGCTGGCCCGCACTCACCTGTTGTCCTTGAGGGCCTGGCTGCCCCACTGGCCCCCTCTCACCCTGGTCACCCTAAAATGGAAAGAGAAGGTCACATCCAGCTGTCAGCAGGGGCGGCCTCCCCCAGCCAGGCCCCAGAGCCTGTACTGGCAGGGTGCCCTCCATTCCTGCTGTCACCAGCACGGGGTCCTTTGCTCCACCTCACACACCGACAAACTGAGACCCCGCCTGGAGAGGCCTCGAACAGGCTGGGCAGGACCTGGCAGGTGCTGACCTGCTGCAGGGCCCCAGGGAGGAGCCACTGTGCGGGCACTTACCTTCTGCCCCATGATGCCTGGGGGACCAATTTCTCCTGGAGGCCCTGGCTCTCCCTGGAGGAAGGAAAAATTGGGGGTAAGCAGTAGGCCTGGTGGGACTCTCCCTTCCACACCTGGCTAACCCCTCCCCACCCTTGGGTCTCAGGTAATTCGCTTCATCAGGGAAGTGTCCCCAGACCCACTGTACTTCTCTTTCACAGGACCCAACACAATTTTAGTTACCATGTGATGATTTATTTCATGTCTGTCTCTTCCACTAAACTGTCCCCTCCACCTGAGGAGGAGACTGTGCCTGTCTCCACGCCCAGTACAGTGGCAGGTATTTGGTGAATGTTTACAGAATGAATGAATGAATGAATGCTGAGCCTGCTAGATTCTCAGCCCCAGTCAGTTTGGCCACCTGCGAAGGTCACGCTCCTGGAACCAGTTCCCACCCTCACAGCGTTGTACATCAGGAAACAGGTGCCCAAGAGGTCAAAGAGCTTCCCTGAGTGTGTGGGTCAGGGCAGAGCCCAGACCGACGTGGATGCTTCCTAGGTCAGGGCTCCACCGCACGGCCTCACCCTGGCCCTGCGCTGAGGGGTGCCTCTGGCCTGGGAGAGCCAACACAAGAAGCCTTGTGCCAGTGGAGGAGGCACTCACCTCCTTCCCGGGGGGGCCAGAGATTCCAGGGAGGCCCTGCCGGCCTGGGTCACCCTGTGGGAAAACACAGTTCTCAGGTCAGTCTAGGTGGCCCAGTCCTGCCTTTGGCCTCAGGGAAGGCCAATGAGCCCTACACAGAGTCTGGACCCAAACAAGTTGGGGAAGAGAGAGGTTCTTGGTTAAGTCCTCTGGGTTCCCCACTGATTTCCTGTTGGTTTCTCCTCTGGATTTAAAGTCATCCTGTCTCCACTGAGCCAGGCTGAGGGGTGTGGAGAGGGTGGCAGGAAGGAGGTGGTCAGGCCCAAGGGGCTTGTGTTCAGGCTGAGCCTCTGAGCCTTGAGGGAGGCCTGGGCCTTGCAGTCTTTAAGCTGTGACCAAGTCCCTGGCCCCCGGCTCCCTTGCTTAATTTAGCCCTCAGTTTGGGGTCACCTCACCTGGTCTCCTGGGCCTCCTTTTGTCCCAGGCTGGCCTGGTACACCCTGCAGAAAGAAGCCGACATCAGTTTCTGCCCTGGCATGGGGGAGCCCCGTGTACCTGCTGCTTTGCTCCCCATCCCCAGTCCAGACTCCCCCACCCGCAAGAGAGGAACAAGGGAAGGCCCAGCCCCGGCGCCATGAGCTTGAGTGTGCTTTCCCACCCTGGCGGGAGCGGAGTAGCAGACAGAATGGCCTGCCTACCAGGGCCGGTGGTCCATGGGGAAAAGATGAGCACACTTAAGTGCCTCCTAGGCACTCAGGCCCATGTGAGTACATGCAGGACACAAGTCTGCTCATGTGCACATAAGCAGGCTTGGCCACTCAGCACCCCCACAGGGAGACAGGTGGGCTTCCATGGACTGGGCTCCAGAAGGTATGGAATGGAGATGGGCCTGCGGGGTGAGAAGGCACAAAGAGACCAGGGAAGGGCACTCCAAGCAGAGGGCCCAGTGAAGGCCTGAAGGTGTGGAGGCAGAAAAGCCAAGGTGGTGTTGAGAAGAGAGAGGCAGAGAGGGGCAGGGCTGATGGGGCAGGAGGGGTAGGCTGGGGTCAGATTAGGGTGTCACCGAATGCTAAGATGAGCTGTGAAGACAAGGATTGCATATGTCCTGTTTCTGTTTCATTGCCACTTAGTGTAGCGCAGGTGCCCAATAAGTATTTATTGAATGACTTTTTCCTGGAGGCAATGAGTAGGCATGGAAGGCACTTTATTGAGGAAATGGTCAGATTCCATTTAGCCAATATGGAGGATCAGAATGGCCAAAGAGAGGGCTGGAGCAGTTGTCCAAATGATGAGGCCTAAGCCAGGCCAAAGGCCACAGAGGTGGTAATGAGGCAAGAAGTGGTGACTGAGCAAGAGCCCTGGTGTGCAGATCTGACATTGTCAGCCGCTCATGCCATTGTGGGGAGCTGGGCAGCAGAGTGCCTGGCCTCTCTGAGGCCGAGGAGAAGAAGCCACGTGCCCATGGGGCAGCCCCTGTGGCTCCACCTGAGACTTACCGCTAGGCCCTGGTGGCCTGGGCTTCCCGGCCGCCCTGCCTGTCCTGCGTTGCCCTGGGAGAGACAGAGAACCAGAGGCACGTGTTAGAGCTCCAGCCAGAGGGTCCATGGCTTCCACCCAAGTGCAGGCAGGGAAACTGAGGTCCAGAGGCAAGAAAGGACATGTCCATGACAGCCCTGAGAATCCAGGGCTCCCAGGCCTCTGGGATCAGCATGATGAAACCCAGCAGGGAGGAGCCCTGCCCTGCCACAGTCCCGCCAGCAGTCCCCACTCCTACCTTCATGCCAGGTGTGCCAGGGGTCCCGTCCTTGCCGTCGATGCCTGGGGGTCCCTACTCAGGAGGAAAGGTCAAGGGAGACTCACAATGGGGACATGTGCAGGATCAGGTCACCCTCCCACGTTCCTTTGTGACAGCTGCGGAGGGCAGGGGTGGAGTCTGATCATCTCAGGAAGCCCCACCAGCCAACCAAGGGAGGAAAGCTGACATGGGAAGGGGATTAGGGATTAGGGATTAGGACATGGTCCTTCCCTTGTGTGGATGACAGGGGAGGTCAGCCCCAGACTGCTGCAAGCTTCCCATGATCTCTCCTACATCATCACCCCCATTTACAGGTGAAGAAACTAAGGCACAGAAAGGGAGGCATTTCCCGGGGTTACGGAGCCAGCCGGCCTGCAGCAAGTTCCGTCTAGAATCCTAGGCTCCTCTTCCTCCAGGTGTTTGGATGAATTAACTGGACCCTGGCCTCCGTCTGGGTGAGCCTTGGGCCTCTGGCACTTACCGTTGCTCCCTTTGGGCCTGGGATCCCCTGGAGTCCTCGAACACCTTGGCTGCCCTGCAAAGGGAATAGAGATCAGGTCACCTTTGGGATGTTGAACTCCATGTAGAGAGGGGAACAGCTAAGAGCAGTGGCCCCTGGGCAGGGGCTGGAGGAGAGGGGCTCAGGTGCCCTTTCTGCCTGGGGATCAGTTGGGGGGAGGGGGGTCAGCGCCCAGCAGCCAAGCCGGGCTGGGCAGCAGCAGGCGTGGGAGCCAGCACCCACGAGGCCGAGGCCCTGAGCTCCACGCAGCTAAAGAAACACGACGACTGAATGCAATGGGTGGACTTTTTTGGGGTCTTCAACAAGAACTATGACAAGACATTTTTGAGATAATTAGGAAAAATAGAATAGAGACTGGGTATTAGATGATGTTACAGAGTAGTTTATTTTGTTAGTTGTGATAAAGATGTGATTATGTGAGGAAAAGTCCTTATTTTTTAGAGATATGTACAGAAGTATTTGGGGTGAGATGACGTGATATTAAGGATTTGTTTGAGAACAGAGCAAAGCAGTAATGGAGGAAGGGAAGTTAGATGAAATGAGTGTGGTGAGATGTTAGTAACCGTGGGAGCCATGAGACAGGAAAACGGGGAACTCATCACATCATTCCCTCTGCTTTTCTACGTATTTTTAAACTGGCATTAAAAAACTAAATAATAATAATAATAAAAAGTTCATTGTACTTCTCAGTTTTCCTATGAACCTAAAACTGCTCGATCTCAAGTGTTCTTACCATAATAAAAATAAATAAATAAAACTACTCCCCAAAAGTCTATTAATCAAAAAAAAAAAAAAAAAAGAGTTAAGAGAACTGGGATCCCAACCAAATCCCATTAGCCGCATGGCTGATTTGCTGGAATTTCATTGTCTGGCCCCAGTGACCCTGGGACTGGATCCAGGGCTTCTAAAGTCCGAATTTGGGCTGACTGGGCCCAAATTCCCAGCAGTCCTCCCCCCGGCAGTCACATACATGCAGAGAAGCGAGTGCGCACGCACACACGTGCACACACATGCACGCACACACGGGCCTTGGGTGGGGCTGAGTCCAGCCCAGTACTCCCCAGGGGCCCTGACTGGACAAGGGGTGCTGAGGACTCACCACGTCACCCTTCTCCCCGGCTCGGCCTGGTGGCCCCCTCGGACCTTCCTCGCCCTGCCAAGAAAGACAAACAGGAACCCAGGTCACATGCGCTGAGGGGGAGCCCCAGCCTAGGGGGCATCAGGGTGGGGGTGAGGAGCAGGCTTACCGGTGGCCCAGCAGCTCCGATGGAGCCCACCATGCCTTTATATCCATGAGGACCCTGGGGAGAGGAAGGGTTGCGGGTCAGTCCTGGCAGGACCCCAGAGGCCACAGGACTGGTCCTGGCGGCTCTTTCAGGACACTCCTAGACTCACTTACCATCTCTCCCTTGGGTCCCGCCATGCCTGGGTAGCCCCTGATGCCCTGGGGACCCTGTCAAGACAGAAAAATGACAGCAATAGCAATTGCAAGTCCCACTCATGATACCTCCCTCCTCTGACCCCACCCTCAGTCTTCACAATGCCCTTTGAGGCTGGCAGCACAGGGCGCAGTGCTCATGGATGGGACATCAAGACTCAGAGTTGGGGACTTCACCAGGATCACTCAAAGGGAGGGGAAGAGCCTGGAGCCTCAGCCGGGCCTTAGGGCTGACAGTCACCCTCAACTTCCCTCTTCCCACCCAGAGAGGCTCCCGGCTGGACACAGGTGTCTCTTTTACAAGCTAGGCCTGAGCACGGGAATGACTCCATTAAAGGATGCTTGGATAGGGGAGGGGAGGCTACAGAGGGGAGGTGTTCCTTACCGGTGGTCCAGGGATGCCTTGCTCTCCAGAGGCACCCACATCTCCCTTGGGACCCTAAGGGGCAGGGATGAGGTATGAGACAGGCAGGCAGATGGAAATTCAAATATACAGACAAGCAGAGATGTCTCCCCATTCCCCAGCAAAAGTCAGACAGGAAGGACCCTGGAAACCATACAGTCCCATGTTACAGATGGGGAAATTGAGGCCAAGCACGAATTGCCAGAGACACATTGACCTGGAACATAGACCTCCAGCCCCCCAGTTCACAGCTCTGTCCCCAGAACCCACAGGGAAAGGGGCAGGGATGAAGAAGGGGACAGGCCCCTGCAGGACCCTCTCCACATATCCCCATGCCACGGCCCTCAGCCCTCACACTCACCGGCTTCCCCTGGCGGCCAGGATCACCCAGAGCCCCGCGTTTGCCCGGATGTCCCTGTAGGGAAGGAGAGCTCAGTGTGAGGTTCCCTT
Source organism: Avahi laniger (assembly GCA_963575035.1). Taxonomy (NCBI): domain Eukaryota; kingdom Metazoa; phylum Chordata; class Mammalia; order Primates; family Indriidae; genus Avahi; species Avahi laniger. The sequence continues at coordinate 36,040 of CAUYSK010004034.1, read as the reverse complement.
CTGATCACCAGCTCCAACCTCCCAAGACTCGGGCCAGGGGCTCTCACCTTCACTCCCTGCAGCCCTGGGGGCCCTTTCGCACCCGCTGGACAGTTGGTTGGACACTGAAAAGAAAATCCCACAGGGCCTTGTGGTCACTGGTCTGGTGCAGGCCAGCTGGGCAACGCATCCCCATCTCTCACTGACCCTGTCTCCAGGGCTGCCCCTCCCTGCATCAGCCCCGCCCAGGCCCTCCGCTCTCACCAGGAAGTCCGCGCTGCCTTCCAGGCCCTGGATGGTTCCTGGGCGACCCTGAGAGGAGATGTGTGAAGGTAGAGCCTGATCCCACCCTTCCCACCCCAAGCTTGCTCAAAGACCCTTCTCCTTCCCCTGCTCATTGCCACGTGTGAGCGCTAAGGATGCTTACCGGTTTCCCAGGGGGTCCTGGGGGCCCCGCTGGTCCCTCTGGTCCAGGATCTCCCTAGAAGCAAGAGGGGCCAAAATCATGCCCCTGTTCAGCCCTTCCCAGGTTACCCTGCCCCCTCTGGTTCCTGCCGCTGCCTTGTCCACCCTGCCCTCCAGGTCACCTTCTGAGACCTGCCTTCTTGGAGAGACTGAGGCCTGCTAGGCAGGGAATGGCCCTTGGCCTCCCAGAAAGACCTACTGCAGGGTGGGCTCAGCAGGAGGGGTTTCTGCCCCAGACCTGGTGGAGCTTCCTGGTGGCCAGAAACAGACCCAGGAACTCCATGGGATACCACCCCCGCTTGCCAGTGTAGAGACAGAGGGCAGGAGGCCAAGTGAGTGGAGGGGGTCTCGGGCTCACCTTGGGGCCTGTGATTCCAATCTCACCAGGAAGGCCAACAGGTCCAGGTGGTCCCTGGGGAGCAGAGAGTTGATGGCCACGGTGCCTCCAAGGGTCAGCCTGCCCTGAGCATGAAGGTAGAGGCGGGCACCCAAAGCCTCTTTCTCCACTTTTGCTTTCTGACCAACCCCAGAGAGACTGACGGATTGGGGCTTTAAGGACCAGAGAACCCCAGAGTAGGTGGATAGCCCGGAGTGGGCTGTCCATGGCCTCTGGCAGTCCTGATGCTATCCTGACACTATCATAGCATGCTGGCACCTCCCCACGATGGCCATTCCCTGGAAGCCCTTCTGTTGTCCCCCACTTCCCTGGGTGTTCCGTGCACCCTGTCCCATCCCCAAAGACTTACAGGAGGTCCAGCAAAACCAGGGCCCTGGAACAGAAGGAAAGGAAATTGGGTTCATGGCTCCCTCTACAGGTCCCCACACCCCACGAAGGGTCCCTGGAAGCCCTTGCAGGCTGTACTCACCGGCAGGCCAGGAGGACCAGGGAGCCCAGGCTGGCCCTGCAACAGCAATGGGAGAGGTTCAGAGACTGGGGTCTCCTGGGTCTCTCTCCTCTCTACTATAGCTCCTCCCAAACTCTGGCCCTAGGTTGCCTGTGTTGAGGCCCCAGCAGGCCACCTACCTTGGTTCCAGGGATCCCGATGGCGCCAGGCTCCCCCTTGGCTCCAGTTAAACCCTGGGGAAAGATGAGAAGGTAGGATCAATGAGAAGCAACCTGCTCCCTGATCCATGGGGTGGGGCAGGGCCACAGGTCTCCTGGGTGGGCCCAGGTAGGGACTTTCACATCTTCTTTTCCCTCTTCCCAGTTCCCATAGTAACTCTGGGAGGCAGGCAGGACAATTGTCCTCTTTGGAAGATGAGAAACTAGAGAACAAAGATTTGTCAGCCTGGGCTTCATGCATCCCAGCTTAGGAGCCTAGAAGACCCAGATATAGGTCTAGATTGGTCATTTGATTGCTGTCTGGCAATTTTTCTGAGCCTTAGTTTTCTCTTCTGCAAAATGGGTTAATCTAATATCTCTCTGAGTGGATGTGAGAACTGATGTGCTAGCAGACGGTAGTGTGCTTGGTAATCTTTGCAGGGTGTGGATGAGTTTAGAGGGAGCCTATCAGCTGGTCCCAGCCCTGGTAGGACCAGCAGGGCAGAGGCATCTCATGGGGAGCTCTCCTTCCTCCCATCTTTCAGTGATTGACCCAAGGGTATCCCCCACCAGATGACTGTCCTCATGGCCCTGCGGCTGGCTGTGTCCAAGAGCCTGTGACCTTGGGGGCCCCTGGGAGCTGGGTGGTATCAGCCAAATGATATTCCTCTCCTGAACTGTGCCTGGGGCTGTGGGCAATAGGTTGGTGGGGAAGAGGGTGGGGAAAAGACAGGACACACAGGGACAGCCCCACCCAGCATATTCAGCAAGACTAAGTCATGTGAGACTAAGTCATGGTTGCTATGGACGAGCAGGGGGATGTCGCACCCCACAGAAAGCAGGGTCCCTCTCTGGACCCCAGTTGCCTCTGATTCGGTGCTCCCAGGGTGGGTGTGAGGTTCTAGTGAGGTCACAAGTCATATGAAGGCAAGGGGGCTCACAGCTGGACAGTCTCCACCCCTCTGCCCATCTCTGAACAGATCAGGGAAGTCACCAGGGCCGGTCAATAGGTGGCAGACCTAACCTGTCCTGCCCAGTACTCACATCAATCCCGGGCTTCCCGTCCGGCCCATCTGGCCCTGCTTTGCCAGGCTCTCCCTTGACGCCCTTGAAAACAGGTGAAGCAAATATTAGCCAGAGGAGGCCAAGAACTGGAAGGTCAAAGGTCAAAGAGAAAAAAAGCACTCACCGGAGGGCCAGCTTTTCCTGGGGGCCCCTTGTCACCCTGAAAGATATAAGCTGGTGAGATGGCACCCTGTGGCTCATGCTACCCCACATGGGCACACACAGGCTCTGGCTGGCCAGCCCCAGATGTTCCTGTCCTCATTTCCCCCTCTTCTGTCCTGGGTCCCTTCTGCCTTGCACTTCTTAGGAAAATAGCCCCCTTCCCTCAAAAAAAAAAAAAAAAAAATATCGTAGGTGCATTGAAACCAAACTCAGCCAGGATGGAGAGGGCGATGTCAACATGCAAGTGGGTTTTGTAGGTGCCGATGTTGCTGAGGTGCCCGTTGGGAGACTGCACATAGGGTGCCGGCTCCAGGATACCTCAGAGGCTGATGCCCCTTGGGTCAGGCACTTGTGGGAAGAAGGTTGGGGCTTTCAGAGACACAGAAGGGGAGGTGAGCGAGTGGAGCGGCAGCTCTACTCTGGATTGTGGGTCAGGAAAACAATAGGTTGGGGTAGGGGCAGGGACCAAGGGGGCCTGGAAACGGGGGATGCGAAATGTTCCCAAGGAGGGAAGGACCTTTTTCCCCAGTGACAAAGGACCCTTGGTGGAGGACAGGCAGGGCTGGTGGAGTAAAATGCAGCCCCACAGAGGCCTCCAGGCATTTCAGAGCCTGCAGCAGCCAGAGCCTGGCGGGTCCCCAGCATCCTGTGTTGGGGGCTGGGGACGCCAGGTTGAATAGAAGTCTGTCCAGATGTGTAAACATCAAGCTCACCTCCTGGGGGAGCCTCCAGAATGAGGCGTTTAACCCTCACCATGCTCGGGGGAGCAGGGAACGAGCCCAACTCATTCTAAATCAGGGTGAAAAAAGCCAAGGGAAGAGACAGGAGTCCGGCCCCAGCTGGTCAGCGGTCTGGCCCAGGCTCCCGAGCTACCCTGAAGAAGCGTGCAGACGTGCCAGGGGCAGGGCGAGGGGTTAAGGTCTCCCCTACCTCAAAAGGAGGGGACAGGAGAAGAGGGGGATAAGGACTCGCTGTGAGCCGTAGGCGGCGGACTACACAGCAGCTCCTTGTTGGCGGGCGGCTATAACCGGCTCTGCATTTCAGGGCTGGTTTGAGGTTTTTGCAGAACAAACAAGCTCCTTGTGGGGCCGGTCGGCGCCGCCTACTGGCGTCAGGGGGCACTACACCTCCAAGCACCGCCCCCAACCCCGCAGCTCACAAAGTTCCCCTTTGTCCTCCGCCTCCCTCCCGCCGCCCGCCCAGATTTGGGACTCACGTCGATGCCGTCGGATCCAGGCACTCCTGGCGGCCCCGGGGGGCCTGGGGGGCCCCGTTCTCCAGGGGGACCTCTCTGAAAACACACACAGGGGTGCAACCCTCAGACAGTATAGGGGGCTGGGCGGGCCAGAGTCCGCGGGCGACATCGGGAGCGGGGTCCTAGAGGTGCACCTCCGTCAGGAAAGGAAGCTCCGCAGGGAGCCGCGGACTCCTGTGCTGTGCGCCATTACGTACATTATCTGACTGAACACTCAGAACCGGGAGGCGGGTGCTATTTCGGGCCCATGTTGGCAGTTGAAGAAACAGGCTCAGAAAAGATTAAGGGTCCGGGGTCACTGAGAGTGAGTGGCGCAGCCAGGATTCTGTCTTGGGTCTGCACCCTGTTGCCCCTGTGCTGTCGTGGTGGAGAATAGATGGAGATGGGGACCGACGGCTCAGATAAATTACAGACGATACGCAAGGAGCCTGGCAGACGCTTGGCCCTCCATTAATGGTAGCTCGTTTAATTATTTTTTGATGAACGTCACGTATAGACGGTGAGTAGACACCTCCTTCTCTGCCCCGGGTGAAGATAAAACCCGATGGGAAAGTGGGGGCGGCGCAGAGAACTGCAGGGAGGGGAAGCTGGGAGCACCCCTCCCCCCGCACCGCTGCTCTGTCCTCCCTGGGGTGTCCCTTTTACCGTTTGGCCTGGACCCAGGCAGGCGTCCCGTGCACGCCGGTGCCCGCGCCCTCCCCGGCGGGGAAGTGCTAGGCTGACGCCCGGCAGGCGAGCTGCGAGCCGCACTGAGGACTGAACGACGCCCGGACCCCTGCCCCGACCCCCTCCAGGGGCGCGTTGGGTGCCCGCAGCAGCCAGCGGCCCTCGGAAGTGAGACGTGGGCTGGCGAGCCGGGCCGGGAGGCCGCTGCGGGGCGAGAGCTGAGTCTGGCTGGAGCCGGGGCCCCCCAGGAGGCGGCGGGGGCGGAGGCTGCGCGGCGGTGAATGGGCACCATTGTCTTCCCCGCCACCTGGGCTGCCCCGGCTGCCAGGACCGAGCGCCAGCTCCTGCCCCGCTGCCTGTCCGGCGCAGGGCCGAGCATCTCGGGACAGGGTCCCCCTGGCTCCCCGGCCAATCCATCGCCTTTCGCGGTGCCGCGATGTGCACCCTGTATGCACCCACCCAGGGACCCGCGCCGCGGGACCGTCCTTAGCTGCCCCCTCAGGCGAGGGGGCGTCGGGAGAGGTGGGGGGACAGGCAGAGCCCTGCACGAGACTCCTGAAACCCGGACCCAGACCCCGCACCCTGACCCTGGCGCCAGAGTGGCCGCAGGACTTACGATCTGCGCCAGGGCGAGCGCGAGCACCTGGAGGAGAACGAGGAGGCTGCGGGGGGCGGCCGCAGCGGCCATGGCGGGCGGCGAGTTCGCGAGGACGGTGCCGGGGCCACGACGCACCGACGGCAGAGGCTCCCGGCGCGGGCTGCTCTCTGCCGACTGGCTCGGCCTCCTGAATATGCGGCGGGGCGGGGCGCGGGCGGCGGGGTCTGTCACCTGAGAGGGCCGCCGGGTGGGGACGGGGCAGGCCGGCGCCCTTCCTCCAGCTCCGCCCCGCTCGGTCGGGTCGCCAGCGCCCACCGTCTGTCCTCTCCCGGCTTCCCGGAGGCCCCAGCAGGGTAATCTGAGGGGCGACAGGGGTGCGGGACGGAGACGGTGGTCCCCTCCGGCCTGACCGCCAGGGCCCAGCACCCTCCGCTGACCCGCAGCCCGCGCCCCATCGCTTACCCTGCGTCCTCAGCCTCCTCTGCCGGGCTCAGTCCTCCTTCCTCCAGAGCCCGGGCCTCAGGTCCGCAGACCTTGCCGCAGGCTCTGCCCTGGCTGAACCCACCTTCTCCTCCCCCCCTCCCGGCTCCTATCCTCTCCTCGTACAATCAGGTCTTTTCCATATTTAAAAAATACCAAAATCCTTCCTGGATAAGTCACCTCCAGAATACCCACCCCATCTGCCTCTCCCTCTTGTTTCGCTGCCAACTCTTCGGCGGAGTCGTCTGCATCCCCCTCCCCGCTAACTTCCTCACCTCCCGGCTTCTATTTTATGTCATTCACGTCTTCAAATCAGGTTCTGAAGCCTCACAACACTCCCTGCTTCTGTCCGGACCGGGAGCTCGGTCTCCTGGAGGTCGCCATTAAAGCCCAACCCTTCTTCAGTCCTCCAGGCAGCAGGCTGTTGGCACCTCCACCTGCCCCTGGCCATTCTGTCCTTGAAGTCTTTCCTGTCCAAGCTGCCATCGGCCAGCTCCCGGTCTTCCTCTATTGCCTTTTCTTCTTCTCTCCTCAGTGCAGAGGAGAGAAGCACTGATGACTCTAGGATTGGGCCTTCTCATTCAATTTCTCCAGTGATCTCCTCCATGATCATGGAAACAACCGCCACCTTATTTGCCAGTTTCCAAAACCCATTGTCCCAAAGAGCCTGTCTCCAGAGTTCCTTCCCTTCCCTTTCATTCCCTTAAGCAATATTGGCAAAGTGCTTTGGAATCTGACTCTCACAGCTGCAGATATACCACAGGCACCTAAAACTATACGAAGTCTCAATTTCCTCATCTGTAAAATAGAGATAATAATGGTCCCCATTTTAAAGGGTTTTTGTGAAGATCGAATGGGGTGATGCTTAACCTGGCACCAGCACTTGGTAGGTGCTTGACACGTTCTAGCTTTCGCTGTGATTTATAGAGGACCGCCTATTTACTAGGTCTGCGCCCAACGTGGGGAAGCTGTCCACAAGCAGACCAATAAAATGGTCAAGGAGAACATTTGCTGTTACCGAGTGAGCTGCAACTCCCCTAAGCAGGTTAGCAAAGGGCCCTGGACTTTGAAAGGTTGTCCTGGAGGTGAATTTGGGAGAAAGAGCTTGAGAGAATTTAATTGCTCTGCCTAACAGAATGAGGAAGAATTTAGAATTTGTTGGAAGTAAGATAAGAGGAGGAGGAGGGGGTAAGAGAGGGATGGTGGGCATTGCTTGGAGTTGGGGCAGGGGTAAAAATGTATAAAGGATCTTAAAGAATTGAGGTGTTCAAATTCAATTTTAAGTTGTTGGTTTTATGTCATTCACCTCTTCATCTCTTGTTGGGTAAACGCACAAAGGCCTTGTGTAAGTTTTCTTTTTTGGGGAGTGGAAATTGTGGAAAAAGGATGAGCTTCACATTTGAACAGCACATATCGGTGTATTAATTATCTATTGCAGCATAACAAGTCTCCCCAAAATTTAGTGGCTTAAAGCAACAATTTCTTGGATCAAGAATCCAGGAGTGGCTCTGCTGGTTGGTTCTGGCCTGGAGTCTGTTACGAGATTGCAATCCGATGGTGCCTAGGGCTGCAGTCATCTAGAAGGCTTCTTAGCCCACGTCTGACGTCTATACTGGGAAGCCTTCAACAGCTGGGGCTGGAACAGCTGGAGTTTATTGGACAGCTTTCTGTTTTATCCCTTTGTGGGCTTTCCAGGGGATCTCTCCAGCATGGTGGTTTCAAGGTAGCTGAACATTCTCCGTAGCTCAGAGGGAGGAGAACAACAGCCTGAAGAGAATAGCCTCTTAGGACCTCATGGAAGTCATTCAGTGCCACTTTCACTGCATTCTTTTGGTTGAGGCAATTACAAAGGTCTGCCCAGGTTCAAGGGGAGGGAACAGAGACCTCACCTCTTGATTGATGTGTCAATGTCACATTTCAAGAAGAGCATGGGGGATGGAATAGATATTGATGCAACCATCTTTGCAAAATACATTCTACCACACTTGGGGTTATAAACTGAACCAATTCAGGGATAGCTGAAGCTCAAAGCTGGAGCCTACCAAGAGAAATCTTAGGGAAGGCTTTGGACCACAAGACATGGGCTGGAGGTTCCAGCCAATCACATACGGCTCTTAAGGAGCAGAGAGATCCTGAATAAGTGGAGAGTCATACCTCTACATTCCTGGATAAGAAAATTCAATGTTGCAAAGACATCCAATTAATCTATAAACTTCATGCAATTCCCAACAAAATCAGTGAGTAGCTAGGACTAAGTAGCTAGGGCAACACCACGCCAGGCTAATTTAAAAAACTTCGTAGAGATGGAGTTCTCACTATGTTGCTCAATCTCTCAGTCTGATCTTGAACTCTTGGCCCCAAGCAATCGATCCTCCTGCCTAGGCCTCCCAAAGTGCTGGGATTACAGGTGTGAGCCACCACCCCAGCCAAAGAATTTCCCTGAAGAAGAAGAAATTCTGCCTGTGCATAGCAGCTTTTTCTTTCTTTTTCTTTCTTTCTTTTTTTCTTTATTCTACCCCCTCCCCATAGCAGCTTTCTATCCATTGCTTCTTCTCCTCTCTTTCTTGGACTCCAATTTCATGTGTTAGACTAGTGTTCCCCAAATTTTTTGGCACCAGGGACCGGTTTCATGGAAGATAATTTTTCCACAGATGGTGGCGGGTGGCGGAGCTCAGGTGGTGATGCCAGCGATGGGGAGTGGCTGTAAGTACAGATGAAGATTCGCTTGCTCTCCCCACCCACCGCTCACCTCCTGCTGTGCAGCCTAATAGGCCACCAACTGATATTGGTCTGTTGGAGGACTGGGGACTTCAGTGTTAGACTACTTGCTAGTGTCACACAAGTCATTAAGGCTCTCTATTTTTATTAAACATTTTATTTCAAGATAATCATGAATTCACATGCTTTTGTAAGAAATAATACAAAGAGATTCTGTGTATTCTCCACCCAGTTTCCCCCAATGGTAACATCTTGCAAAACTATATTATAACATTACAACCAAGACTTGATACTGATACTGTCAAGATAGAGAACATTTTCATCACCACAAGGATTCCTCATGTTGCCATTTTATAGCTAAACCACTTCCATCTACCCCCAAGCCTTCCTTAACCCCTTGCAAGCACTAATCTGGTCTCTATTTCTATAATTTAAAAATGTGATATAAATGGAATAGTACAGTATGTAACATTTTGGGGTTAGCTTTTTTCACCCAGCGTCATGCTCTGGTTGTTCACCCATGTTGTTGCATGCGTCTGCGGCTCATTCCTTTCATTGCCCAGTAGAATGCCATGGCATGGAGGCACTATGGCTTGTTGAACCAGTCACCCACTGAAGCAAATCTGGATTGTTTCCTGTTTTTGATTATTTTTGAATAAAGCTGCTATGAACATTTATGTATAAGTTTTTGGGTGAACAGAAGCTTTCATTTCTCTGGATAAATGCCCTGGAGTACAATTGCTGGCATATGGTAGAGACTTTTTTTTTTTTTAAAGAAACTTCCAAACAATTTTCCAAGTGGCTATACCATGCCATTTTACATTTCTAGTATCAATGCATGTGTGATCCAGTCAAGTAGACTGATTCTTCCCTCTTTATTCTTCTTTTTAAAAATTGCTTTAGTTACTCTCTTTTCTCTGCCTTTGCAGGCAAATTTTAGAATAATCTTGTCTATATTTTTAAAAATTCTTGATAGTATTTTGATAGGAAATGTGTTAAACCTGCATATCAACATCTTTACTATGTTGTCATCTTCCAATCTATGATATGTCTCCCCATTTAGTTAGTTCTTCTTTGATTTCTTTCATAACCATATTATAATTCCCAGCAAACAAGTCCTGTATAGGTTTTGTTAGTTTTATCCCTAAATATATAATTTCTAAGTGATTGTAAACGATACTGTATTTTTAATTTCTCTATACATGTGTTCACTGTTAGTATATATAAATACAATTGATTTTTGTATATTTATCTTATACTCTAATACTCTGTTGAATCACTTATTAATTATAGAGGGTCTTTTTTTAAATAGTTTTTTTTTATGTTCTATGTAGACAATCATCTGCAAATAGGGACAGTTTTAGTTTTTCCTTTCCTATTCATATACCTTTCATTTCCATTTCTTGTCTTATTGCACTGGCTAGCACTTCCAGCACTCTGTTGAAGAACAGTGGTGAGAGGAGGCATACTTTACCTTCTTCCTGATCTTAGGGGGTGTGATGGTCAATTTTATGTATCATCCTGGCGAGGCTAGAGTCCTCGGTTATTCAATCAAACACCAATCTAGGTGTTGATGTGAAGGTATTTTGTAAATGTGAATTTCTTTAAGTAAAGGAAATTACCCTAGATAATCTGGATGGGCCCCATTCAGTCAGTTGAAAGGCAGGACTGAGAGTTCCCTGAAGAACAAGAAACTCTGCCTGTTCATAGAAGCTTCAGCTCATCCTGAAAGCTCCAGTGCATGTTTCCTGATGGTCTGCCCTACAGGTTTTCGACTTGCCTTTCCAGCCCCCACAACTGTATAAGCCAATTTCTTGCACTAAATCACTTAGTGTATATATATATATATATATATATATATATATATATATATCACCTACTGATTCTGTTTCTTTGGTTGAACCCTGACTAATACAGGAGGGAAATTATTTGCTTTTTCATAATTAAGTATAAGTTAGCTGTATTTCTTTTATAAATAGCTTTTATCAAGTTGAGGCACTTCTCTATTCCTAGTTTGCTGAGAGTTTTTTTTTTTTTTAATCATGAATGAGTGTAGAATTTTGTCAAATGTTTCGGCATCCATTGATATAATGATGGGATTTTTCTTCTTTAGTCTGCTAATATGGTGGGTTACTTTGATCGATTTTTTTGCTTTTTTTGAGACAGAGTCTCACTCTGTTGCCCAGGCAAGAGTGCAGTGGTGTCATCATAGCTCACTGCAACCTCAAACTCCTGGGCTCATGCAGTACTCCTGCCTCAGCCTCCCAAGTAGCTGGGACTACAGCTACACCACACCTGGCTAATTTTTTCTATTTTTAGTAGAAATGAGGTCTCGCTCTTACTCAGGCTGGTCTCAAATTTCTGACCTCAAGCAATCCTCCCGCCTTGGGCTCCCAGAGTGCTAGGATTACAGGTGTGAGCCACCTTGAAATATATTTTGAAGTCAGGTAATGTGATGCCTTCAGCTTTGTTCTTTTTGCTCAGGATTGCTTTGGCTATTCAGACTCCTTTTGGGTTTCATTTAAATTTTAGGATTGTTTTTTCTAATTCTATGAAGAATAACATTTGGTATTTTAATAGGGATTGCATAGAATCTATAGATCACTTTGGACAATATGATAATTTAAAAATATTAATTCTTTCAATCCATGAGCATGAGATGTTTTTACATTTGTTTGTTTCGTCTTTAATTTCTTTCATCAGTGTTTTGTAGTTTTTTTGTAGAGATATTTTGCCTCCTTGGTTAAATTTATTTCTAGTTATTTTTTTTTTGTAGGTATTGTAAGTGGGATGGCCTTCTTGATTTCTTTCTCAGCTAGACCATTATTGGTGTATAGAAATGATACTGATTTTCGCATGTTGATTTTGCATCCTGCAACTTTACGGAATTCGTTTATCAAATTTAAGCATTTTTTTTTGGTAGAGTCTTTAGGTTTTTCTAGATATAAGATCATACCATCAACAAACAGGGATAATTTGACTTTCTCTTTTCCAATTTGGATGCCTTTTCTTTCTTTCTTTTGCCTGATTGCTCTGGCTAGGACGTCCAGTACTATGTTGACTAGGAGTGGTGAAAGTGGACAGCCTATCTTGTTGCAGTTGTTAGAGGAAAACCTTTCAACTTTTCCCCATCCAGTATGATATTAGCTGTGTATGTGTCATACATAGCCTTTATTATTTTGAGGTATGTTCCTTCTATTCCCAGTTTCTTGAGAGTTTTTATCATGAAGGGATGCTGGATTTTATCAAATGCTTTTTCTGCAGCTATTTAGATGATCATATCATTTTTGTCCTTGATTCTGTTGATGTGACTTATCATATTTATTGATTTGTGTATGTTGAACCATCCTTGCATCCCTGGTATGAGTCCCACTTGATCATGATGTATTACCTTTTAGAAGAGAGATTGGATTAAGTTTGCTAGTATTTTGTTGAGGATTTTTGCATCTATGTTCATCTGGGATATTGGTCTGTAGTTTTCTTTTTTTGTTGTGTCCTTGTCTGGTTTTGGTATCAAGGTGATGCTGGCCTCGTAGAATGAGTTAGAGAGAATTCTCTTCTCTTCATTTTTTTGCTTTGTTTTGTTTTTTGAATAGTTTCAGGAGGATTAGTATTAGTTCTTGTATATTTCATAGAATTTGCCTGTGAATCCATCCAGTCCCAGGATTTCCTTTATTGGGTGATTTTTTTTTTTTTAAATTACTGACTCAACCTTACTGCTTGTTATTGGTCTGCTCAGGTTTTCTGTTTCTTCCTGGTTTAGTCTTGGTGGATTGTATGCTTCCAGGAATTTATCTGTTTCCTCTAGGTTTCCAGTTTGTCAGTGTACAGTTGTTTGTAATAGTCTCTAATGATCTTTTGTATTTTTGTAGTATCAATTGTAAAGTCTCCTTTTTCATTTCTGATTTTGTTTATTTTAGTTTTTTCTCTTCTTGGTTAGTCTAACTAATGGTTTATCAATTTTGTTTATCTTTTTGAAGAACCAGCTTCTGCTTTCTGACCCTTTGTATTTTTTTTCAGTGTCTATTTCTTTAGTTCTGCTCTGATCTTTATTATATCTTTTCTTCTACTAATTTTGGGTTTGGGTTACTCTTGCTTTTATAGTTCCTTAAGGTGCATCATTAGATTGTTAATTTATAATCTTTCTACTTTTTTGATGTATACATTTAATACTAGAAAAGTCTCACTTAGCACTGCTTTCATTGTATCCCGCAGGTACGTGGTGTTCCCATTTTCATTTGTTTCAAAAATTTGCCTGATTTCTTTCTTAGTTTTTTTCTTGACCCAATGGTCCCTCAGGAGCATGTTGCTTAATTCCGTGTATTTGCACAGTTTCCAAAGTGCCTCTTAGTATTGATTTCTAGTTTTATTCCATTGTGGTCTGAGAAGATACTTATAAGATTTTGATTTTTAAAAATTGTTGAGACTTTTTTTGTAGCCTAACATATGGTCTATGGTGGTGAATGTTCCATGTGCTGATGTAAAGAAGGTATATCTGCAGCTGTTGGATAGATTGTTCTGTAAGTGTCTGTCAGGTCCATTTGTTCTAAGTTCAGTTTAAATCCAATGTTTCTTTGTTGATTTTCTGTCTAGATGATCTGTCTCACGCTGAGAGTGGGTGTTGAAATCTCCTGCTATTATGTGCTGCAGTTTATCTCTCCTTTTAGATCTAGTAATATTTGCTTTATGCATCTAGGTGCTCCAGTGTTGGGTGCATATATATTTAGAATTGTGATATCTTCTGGATGGATTGATTTCTTTTTTCATTATATAATTCTTTATCCTTTTTTTCCCTTTTTTTACTATTCTTGACTTAAAGTCTGTTTTATCTGACATAAATATAGCTACTCCTGCTTGCTTTTGGCTTTCATTTGTGTAGAATATCTTTATCTATCTCTTTACTTTCAGTCTATATGTGTCTTTACAGGTAAGATGTTCAGGGCTGTTCCAGGGCTCTAAGTTTACTTTTGGTTTTGCAGCTAGTTGTGAGATGTATATCTTGATCTCAGAATATAGGGTTTTCTCCTAAGGTTTAGCCCTTTTGGGGATTTCAGCAGAATATCCTTTACCAGCTCTTAAAACTTGGCAGAATTTGAACTTCAAACTATCTTCCTTGCAGTCAGTGGATAGCAGCTAAAATCTTGCCTCAGTATTTTCATCCTTCCAGCTATCGGTTTCCTCTCCACCAACTTATTTGGAGTCTTGTTTATGTACGTGCAGTTCAAGGCTTAGCCAAGGATTTGAGAGGAGTTTATGTGCAGATTTTGGGTTATTCCTCTTTGAGGATCTTTTGTTTCTGGGGTTTGTCCTTCAATTTTCAGTCACTGTAACAGCCCTGAATTCTGTCCTCTGATTCATCAGATCAATGACATTCTGAATTTCTGCTTTACTGTGCTATGAAGACTAAGAAGTTTTCTTTGGAAAATCCATATAAATGTGGCTCATATACCCAGTGTGGTTACCTTATTTTAAATGCTGAATTTTCTTCCAGTTTATGTCTGTTTTGGATCACTTTCCTGTGCCTTATTCAGGTTTTTTTGTTGTCATTAAATATTTGACCAGCATTTATTAATATAATTGTCATCTGTGGTGGGGTTAATCAGATACAATCTACTCCATCATTACCAGAGTTAGAACTCAGCCCAGTGTAGGAACTTAAGTTTAGGGAGCTCCTTCTTTGTAGTAGGTAGGTGTAACACTGGACAAAATCGATACAGTCCCTCCTTTTACAGAGCTCACATTTGGGATTAAGGGTTCAGAGAAGACAGAAGTGTGCTGAGAGCTACATTGGAGGACATTAGGGGGACTTTGGGGACCTAGAGTATACTGGTATCAACTCTCCGGGAAATACTTTGCTGGTATCCCATTTGCAGCCTCTGTCTCAGAGATCCTTAGCTCAAATAAAAAATAAAGCTCCTTGAGCTTTTCTTCCATTCCTCTCTTCTTCCTTTTCCTTCATTTCTCTCTTTCTCCCTCCTTTCCTCCTCTTTCCCTTCTTTCCAAAATATTTACTGAGCATTTTCTCTGCAGCCAGGTTCCATTCTGTTTACTATAGAGGATATGGTTATCCTTAGCTAACTCCTGTGGATCCTTCATCTCCAGAAAGTCTCTCCAGGACCAACAAGCTGGATTAGCCCAGAAAACATGACTGAAATCCATTGTTAATTTTTTATCCCACAAATATTTCTTGAGGACCTACCGTGTGTCAGGCCTGTTGGTGAGAGGAAATAATTAAATGACATAATCATGAAAACTGTAGCTAGCAACCACCATTTATTAATAATTGTGATGGATAATTTTATGTGTCACCTCAACTAGGCTAAGGGATATTAGCTGGTAAGACATTATTTACAGGTGTGTCTGTGATGGAGTTTTCAGAAGAGATTAGCATTTGCATTAGTAGACTGAGCAAAGAACATTCACCCTCATCCATGTGAGTGGATATCATCCAATCCATTGAAGGCCAGACTAGAACATAAAGGCAGGGGAAAGGTGAATTCTATTTCCTCTTGTCCTTAGATATTAGAGTTCTTGGTTCTTGGACCTTTAGTCATTGAAACTTAAACCAGCCCCACCCCTTCGTAGACATCTGACCTGGGACTGAATTGCACCACTGGCTTCCCTGGTTCTCCACCCTGCAGATGGCAGATCACTGGGCTCCTTGCCCTTCATAAGCACGTGAGCCCACTCCCATAATAAACCTCCTCTTACGTGTCTATATAGCCTATCGGTTTTGTTTTTCCAGAGAACCCTGACAAATACAATAACAATGTTTACAATTTACATATTTATATTGCTATAATTATTGTGTATTTATAACAATATTTATCAAGCCCTTGCTATATGACAGATAACGCACTATGTGTTACATGCATTTTTGTCATTAACTCCTCACAAGCACTCGATGAAGTAGATCCCTTGATTATCCCCATTTTATACACAGGAAGACTGAGGCTTAGAGGAAGGAAATGATCTCCCCAGGGACACACACCTGTTTTCCCAGTTTCTGGTCCAAGGTAGGTCCCAGTAACGTGCATTTCTTCCCTCTTGCCCAAAGGCTGCAGTATAGGGTTGTGAATTTTGGGCTCCACACAAAAATGGAGAGGAGAATGGCGCTGAAACCAGCCTGGCGACTAGCTTGCCACAAGCTTTTATTTTGCTGGTCCTAGCCTTTTTCAGAGAAGAATTCTTAGAATCTTCTGTTTGACTTGAGGCCTGAGCCACTCCAGTTTATACTCCTCAGACCTCTAATCGCTAACCTTCCGATCTCCTGATCCTTTCTTCCCAATTCTGACAGGGAGGGGCAGGTGTGCAGGGCGGGAAGAAAAGACCAGGCTCCTTTTCCCACCGGTTCCTCAGGCCAACTCCATCCAGGTGGGCAGTAATCAGGCTGGATGGTCCTCTGGCGCCACCTAGTGGTCCTTTGCCACAGCACGCCATGCAGCAAGCCCCTTTTTCTCGAGCGATGAAACGGAGAGAGGTCGACTAAGCATTGTGGGAGCTCAAGGAGGGAGAGAGTGTGGCTTCTCGGGAATTAGAACTTGGAATTTGGATTCAGCTAGGCTTGGATCCTGGTTCCACCACATACTGTTTCTGTGATTTTGGGCAAGTCACTTCACCTCTTTAAAAAGGCGAAAGATTTCCATGATCGGAAGAGAAATCAGAGTGTACTTCAACCTCTTCCAGACTCAGTTTCCTCATTTGTAAAATGAAGAGAATTCCAATGCCTCTTGATGCCCACGAAGTGCTTAGCATTGTGCCCGGAGCGCCTTGGATATGTATATCAGGAAGAAGGAACTTAGTTCTTTCTCAGGCCCTTGTAGATTTCTTTTCTCCGCACACCCTTACTTAGCACTCCACAAAGTGCTGTCCTTGTCTTCTTACTCTCCATACTCTTCCTGGGCCATCTTGTCCACCCCAGTGACTTTAACCGTCACATAAGTTTCCCCCAGAGCCTCCGACCTGCTTCTCCAACTGCTTCTTGGATGTTCCACAGGTACCACCAACTTGACATGTCCAAAACGAAATTATCTTCTTGCCCACAAACCTGTCCCTCTTCCTGTGTGGCCTATGAAGGCAGTGGTTTCACCCTCTGCCCTATTGCTTAAGCCAAAAATATGGGTGTCAGCCTTGACTTGTCCCTCTCTCCTCCCCCAGAAGTACTGTCACCGTGTCCCAGTGGCTGTGCCTCATAGGTGTTTTTCTAAACCATCCCCTTCTCTCCATCCCACTGCAACTGCCTGACTCAACACACCGTCGTTTTTTACTTGGATCATTGCAACTGCCTCTTAATTTTGACTCCTCGCTTCCACTTTCACCCCCTTGTTTACCCTCAGTGTTCCTTTCTGGAGGCTCTAAGAAAGAATTCATTTGCCAGCCTTTTCCACCTCCTAGAGGCTTCCCACTTTGCTTGGTTCCTTCTTCCTCCATCTTCAAAACCAGCAGAGTTGCCTTTTACTGACCACTCTTCCAGAATAAAATCTCCCTCTGCTTCTCTCTTCTGTCTTCCTCTCCCACTTTTAAGAACCCTTGTGACTCCATTTGGCTCACCCAGTTAATCGGGACAATCTCCCCATCTCATGATCTTTAACTTAATTACATCTGCCAGGTCCATTTTTGCCATGTAATGTAACAGATTCACAGGTTCCAGGCATTAGGACATAGACAACTTTGACAGGTCTTTACTCTGTGTACCACAGTGTATTCTCTGGCCCGAAATATTCATGTCTATCTCACATGCAAAATACATTCACATCATTCTAAGGTCCCCCAGAGTCTCAGCCACTTAGAGCATCCACTCGAACTCCAAAGTTTCATCCAAATCTCTTCAGTTCAAGAATTTCAAATCTCATCATTGAAATGGTCTCAATTAGGTATTGGATGAGACTCAGAATAATATATCCTGGGGTAGAGTTCCTCTCCATCTGTGGACATGTGACACTAGAAAACAAGCTGTCTGCTCCCAAAATACAATGGCATAGGATAGCAGTTAGAGACATTCCCATGTAAAAAGCGATTTCAAAATTAAGTTAGACAAACTCCACTGGGTTTCAAGTCCTGGGAATAACACTCTGTGGTTCAAGGCTTTGCCCTTTGGGCTCGCAGCTCCACCCTCTGAGTCATTCTTTTTTTTTCATGAAAGGTTCAGCGCATGTTTGCAACTGAATAGGTTTATCGACTTGTTTCCTGCCTGTGGAATTTTGAGGATCTCACAGCCTTCTTTCATTTCATACTCTCCCTATCCCTTTCAGTCCAAGCTGTAGAGTTTCTGCAGGTATAAATTCTCAAGAACCTTGTGGATCTCTCATGTATGTCCTGGGAATTGAATTCACTCCATTAGACAAAAGCCTCCTTCACAGATCTTCTCTAGATAGTCTCATTTCTATTTTTGGCTCTTGTTGAGGTAGCAGTGGGGATATGTGAGTCACATTCTAAATCTCTTCAAAAAGCCATTTATGTGATTGAGTACACTGACCTTTTGATCTTTCCGAGGTATTAGCAAAAGGTCATCCAGCCGTATTCTCAGCTTGTTCTCTAAAGCACACATCCCTTTTTTTTCTTTTTAATATGAAATGCTTTGTGATCCTTGCGCAGGCGCCATGCTAATCTCCTCTGTGTGGTTCCAATTTTACTATTAATATATGTGCTGTCGAAGCAAGCACAAAAAAGCCCACGTTCCTGACGCTGAATTTCATTATTCTAACATTTTTTACAATCTGAATAGGCTGAGAATTCCCCAAGTCATCAAGTCTTGGTTCATTTTTTGTTTAACAGTTCTCTCAAATTATCTGTTTCCCCTCACATTTTATTATAAGCAGCAAGAAGAAACCAGACCACCCCCTTCAACACTTTGCTTAGAAATCTCCTCAGCTAAATTTCCAAGTTTACTGTTTCGAAGTTCTGCTTTCCACATAACTTCCAGGCAGGATGCTAAGCGTTTCGTCACTGTGTAACACGGATCCATTTTCTCCAGTTTCCAATAAGATATTCCTCGTCTCCTTCTGATCCTTAACCCGTTGCACCTTTAAACATTCATATTTCTACCAAGTCTGTTCGGGGTGATTTAGGTAGTCTCTAAAGTGATTTTTATATATTTTTTACCGTGCTCCTCGTTTATTTCTGAGTCCTCCCTACCAGAGTTGTTAACATTCATGTTTTTACTAACAGCCTGCTCAAGGAAACCCCTGTAAGTTTTTTCTGTCATGCTCCTCAAAGTTTTTCATGCTTCTTCCCATTGTTCATTCCAAAGCTACGTTTGCATGTTTAGGGTTTTTCTGTTGTTTTTGAGACACGGTCTCGCTCTGTTGCCCAGGCTAGGGTGCTGTGGCATCAGCCTAGCTCACAGCAACCTCAAACTCCTGGGCTCAAGCAATCCTGCCTCAGCCTCCCGAGTAGCTGGGACTACAGGTGTGAACCACCATGCCTCACTAATTTTTTTCTATTTTTAGTTGCCCAACTAATTTTTTCTATTTTTAGTAGAGACAGGGTATCGCTCTTGCTCAGGCTGGTCTTGAACTCCTGAGCTCAAGCGATCCTCCCGCCTTGGCCTCCCAGAGGGCTAGGATTACAGGTGTGAGCCACCGTGCCCAGCATAGGTATTCGTTATAACAATATTAATTTTCTGTTGCTCCTGTAAGAAATTACCACAAACTTAGTGGCTTAAAACAATACAAATGCGGGTCTCTGCAGTCCCGTCTGACTGCACTCCCAGGCCCCACACTAGGGCCACTGCTGCCTCCCCCGCCACCACCGCGGCCATGGCTGACTAGAAGCGTTTCAAGCGTGGCTCATCCACTTAGAAAAACCAGAGTGGTGTGTAGACAATCACATTTTGAGTACATTATCCCAGAGGGAATAGAGGAATTCAACAGAAAAGTGACAGGAAACACCGGAATCTAGGAAGGAGAAGGACAACAGGCAGCCGGCTTGGCAGCGCTAAGCCGGGAGCTGGGAGTGACTCCCCAGTACAGGTAGAGTGTGAATGAGAGTCTTTCCGTGATCCACTTTCCCACTGAAGAATCGTGCAGTCCAGGACAGAGGAGAGCACCTTGACTTTCCCAAGGCCTGAATCTAATGTTAGAAGCTGCCTGGAGACTGTGAGAAGGAACAGCTCCAGGGTGGGAGCTTGCCCCAGGTCCCATATTCTTTCTGAAACCTAAGCAGCTACACCAAGATGCCACTTTAGAACTTAGCTTTTAACAGACTGTATGCTGTTCTGAAATTCAAATGTGCTACTCCTAGGCATTGGGGAAATTCAGGTTGTTGCTTGTAGAACTGGAGCATGTGTGGGGGTGAGCTCCCACAATTAGGCCTGAGAAGCGAGTGTGTGTGGTGTTGTCTGTGGGTGCTAGTACAGGAAAGCAGGCACTGCCCCGGGACTTGAGTGAGACATGAGTTGTCACAGCGGCTTGATACTGAGCTGAGTGGGGGCTCCTAAGGCCCGGGCTGAGTTATAGGCTAGGGACAGGCTGCTGGGTCTGATGGGTGAACCAGGTCTGCTGTGATGGCCAGGACTAGGGAGTGAGCCCTGCTGGGACTGGAGCATGAGAGGGACGTGTGTTCCTCACCCACCAGCCAAGGCTGTGGCTGCTGGGGCTGGCCCTACCCTCCCCTTGCCAGAACCACAGTGTGGTGGCTGCTACCCCTCACCTGAGCATTCTACCAGGGGTCTGATGATTGCCTTGCCCCCACCCATCATGGCTGGTATCTGTGCTTGCCACTGGGGGGCCTGAATGAGGAAATAAGAAAAAGCCAGGAAATACAATACCCCAAAAGGAACACAATAATCAATTCTTTAACAATAGAGCTTAACCACAAAGAAATTCTTGAAATCCTAGAGAAAGCATTCAAAATGTTGCTTTCAAAGAAGCTCAATAAGATACAAGAGAAATCTGAAAACCAAAACAAAGACCTCAGAAAAACAATTCAGGATATGAATGAGAAATTTACCAAGGAGATAGTTGTTAAAAACAAACAAATTCTGGAAGAATTCATTGAAGGAAATACAAAATACATTTGAAAGCTTCAACAATAGACTACACCAAGCAGGAGAAAGAATTTCAGAACTTGAGGACAGGTCTTTGAAATAACCTGGTCAGACAAAAATAAAGAAAAAGAACAGGCCGGGCGCGGTGGCTCACGCCTGTAATCCTAGCACTCTGGGAGGCCGAGGCGGGCGGATTGTTTGAGCTCAGGAGTTTGAGACCAGCCTGAGCAAGAGCGAGACCCCGTCTCTACTAAAAAAAAAAATAGAAAGAAATTATCTGGACAACTAAAAATATATAGAAAAAATTAGCCAGGCATGGTAGCACATGCCTGTAGTCCCTGCTACTCGGGAGGCTGAGGCAGAAGGATCGCTTGAGCCCAGGAGTTTGAGGTTGCTGTGAGCTAGGCTAATGCCATAGCACTCACTCTAGCCAGGGCAACAGAGCGAGACTCTGTCTCAAAAAAAAAAAAAAAAAAAAAAGAACAAAAAATAATGAACAAAGCCTTGGAGATGTTTGGGACAACATAAAGCAACCAAATTTATGAATTATCAGTATGCCTGAGGGTGAAGGGAGATCAAAATATTTAGAAAACCTATTAATGAAATAATAGATGAAAAATTCCCAAGGCTAGTAAGAGATTTAGACATCCAAATTTAGGAGGCCCAGCAATCCCCAGACAAATACGGTGCAAACAGGACTTCACCACAGCACATTTCATCAGACTGTACTGAGAGAGCAAATGCTAAAAACAGAAAAAAAAAATCTAGTTATCTATAAAGGAATTTTCCTCAACTAACAGGGGACTTCTCAGCAGAAATTTGGTAGACCAGAAGAAAATGGGATGATATATTCAAAGTATTGAAAGGAAAAAAAAAAAAAACTGTCAGCAAAGAATGCTATACCAGCAAAATTATCCCTCATAATGAAGGAGAAATAAAGTCATTCCTAGACAAGCAAATGCTGAGGGAATTCATCACCACTAGACCAGCCCTACAAGAAATGCTCAAGGGAGTCCTAAACTTGGAAGTGAAAGGATGACATTTAACATGATGAAAAGTATCGTTCCAATTTTAGTATATGTGCTGCCAAAGCAAGCACAGAAACATTGGATTTAAATTGGACTTTAGACCAAATGGACCTACGAGACATTTACAGAACATTCTGACAATTGCAGAATATACATTCTTTTCATCAGCACATGGAACATTCACCAGGATAGACCATATGTTGGGCTACAAAACTAGTCTCGACAAAATTTTTAAAAGTCAAAATCTTATCAAATATCTTCTCAGACCACAATGGAATAAAACTAGAAATCAATACTAAGAGGAACTTTGGAAGTAATACAAATATAGGAAATTAAATAACATGCCCTGAATAACCATTAAGTCTATAGCAAAACTGAGATGGAAATAAAAAAATAAAATTGAGGCTGGGCATAATGGCTGATGCCTGTAATCCTAGCACTTTGGGAGGCCAAGACAGGAGAATTGCTTGAGGCCAGGAGTTTGAGATGAGCCTGAGCAACATAGTGAGACCCTGTCTCTACAAAAATTACAAAAATTAATCAGGTTTGGTGGTACGTGGCTGTAGTCATAGCTATTTGGGAGCCTGAGGTGGGAGGATCACTTGAGCCCAGAAGTTCTAGGTTATAGTGAGCTATGATCATGCCACTGCACTCTAGCCTGGGCAAAGGAGTGAGATTTTGTCTCAAAAAACTTTTTTTTGAGACAAATAAAAATGGAAACACAACATATCAAAACCTCTGGGATACAGTAAAAGCAGTGCTAAGAGGGAAGTTTATAGCATTAAATGCCTACATCAAAAAAGTAGAAAGAGGCTAGGCACAGTGGCATATGCCTGTAATCTTAGCATTTTGAGAGGCCAAGGTGGGAGGATCCCTTGAGGCCAGGAGTTTAAGACCAGCCTGAGCAACATTTCTAGAGTTGACCTCTAGAAAAAATAGAAAAATTAGCCAGACGTGGTAGTGCATGCCTGTAGTCCCAATTGCTGGAGAGGCTGAGGCAAGAGGATCACTTGAGCCTGGGAGTTTGAGGTTGCAGTGAACTATGATGATGTCACTGTTCTCTGGCCCAGGCAACAAGATGAGATCTTTCCTCAAAAAAAAAAAAAAAAAAGTAGATAGATTACAAATTAACAATCTAATGATGCACCCCCAGGAACTAGAAAAGCAAGAACAACCCAAACCCAAAATTAGCAGAAGAAAGGAAATAACAAATATCAGAGGAGAACTAAATAAAATAGAGATTTAAAAAAATACAAAGGATCAATGAAACAAAACTTGCTTCTTTGACAATATAAACAAAATTGATAAACCATTAGCTAGACTAACCAAGAATAGAAAGGAGAAAACCCCCCAAAAATCCAAAATCAGAAATGAAAAAGGAAACATTACAACTGATGCCACAGAAATCAAAAGATCATGAGAGACTATCATGAATAACTATACACTGACAAATTGGAAAACCTAGAGTAAGTAGATAAATTTATGGAAACATATAACCTACTAAGATTGAACCAAGAAGAAATAAAAAACATGAACAGACCAATAATGAGTAAAAAGACTGAATCAGTAACAACAAAAAAAATCTCAACAAAAGAAATCCCAGGACAAGATGGATTTGCAGCCAAATTCTGCTAAACATACAAAGAAGAACTAATACCAATCCTCCTGAAACTATTTTGAAACTTGAGGAGGAGGGCGTTTTCTCTAACTTATTCTAGGAGGCCAGTATCACCCTGATGCCAAAATCAGACAAGGATTCAACAAAAAAAGGAAACTATAGACCAATATCCCTGATGAACATAGATGCAAAAATCCTCAACAAAATACTGGCAAACTGAATCCAACAGCATTTCAAAAAGATAATACATCATGGTCCAGTGGGATTTATACCAGGGATGCAAGGATGGTTCAACACACACAAATCAATAAATGTGATACATTACATCAACAGAATCAAGAACAAAAACCATGTGATCATGTCAGTAGATGCAGAAAAAGCATTTGATAAAATTCAACATCCCTTCATGATAAAAGCCCTCAACAAACTAGGCATAAAAGGAACATACCTCAAAATAATAAAGGCTATGTATGACAAATACACAGCTGACATCATACTAGATGGGGAAAAGTTGAAAGGTTTTCCTCTAACAACTGCAACAAGATAGGCTGTCCACTCTCACCACTCCTATTCAACATAGTACTGGACGTCCTAGCCAGAGCAATCAAGCAAGAGAAAGAAAGAAAAGGCATCCAAATTGGAAAAGAGAAAGTCAAATCATCCCTGTTTGTTGATGATATGATCTTATATCTAGAAAAACCTAAAGACTCCACGAAAAAACCTCTTAAATTTGATAAATGAATTCAGTAAAGTTGCAGAATGCAAAATCAACATGCAAAAATCAGTAGCATTTCTGTACACCAATAATGATCTTGCTGAGAAAGAAATCAATAAGGTCATCCCACTTGCAATAGCTACCAAAAAAATACCTAGAAATAAATTTAACCAAGGAGGCAAACGATCTATATAAGGAAAACTACAAAACACTGATGTAAGAAATAGGAAGAAGCAACTGTTACAGCAGATGTGCAGATATCAATGTAAAGACACAGGAAGTGTGAAAAAGCAAGGACGTATGACACTCCCAAAGGAACGCCATAATTCTCCAGCAATAGATCTTAACCAAAAAGAAATTCTCTATATCCCAGCATCCAAAATATTGATTTTAAAGAAGCTCAGTGAAATGCAAGAGAAATCTGAAAACCAACATAAAGACCTCAGAAATTTACCAAGGAGATAGATATTTAAAACACACACACACACACACACACACACACACACACACACAGAAATTCTGAAACTGAAGACAGCGTATTTTATTCTATTGTTCAGTGTGATTTTTACAAAGTAATTTCTCTTTACAAACAGCATCAACCCTGAGAGTGTGGGGCCCTTCTTAGACAGGCTGCACTGGTAGGAAACTGTGGGGAGAGCATTTGCTCAAGACTTGATCTCACAGCAGCCAGTTGCGGGATGGTGGGCACTGTCCCAGATGCGTGCTGGAAACCCTGGGTTCCGTACCTCTCCCCAGCCAGGGCTGCAGCTATGTCAGCCCAAACTTAACCCAAGGGCAGGGTGCATCCCATTGTCAAACTCTCAAAAATGGTACCTTGGACCGGCAACCGGACAGGCTGGGTCCTTACCCAGGCAAACATCATGGACAAGAAACTGGAAAATGCTGTTCGTTTGCATCTCAGTCTCAACAGCAGCCTGCAGCATGGTGGTGGGGACCTTCCCAGGGGTGTGTGGAAGCTCCCGGGCTCCTCTATCCCTCCTCATAGCCGCTCAGTGGCTGCAGGTGTGCTCGTGGTTCCCTGGTATCTAGGCTCTCAGAATGGCCCTGGCTCAAGCTGCTCCAGGCTCAGACGCCTGTGGGATTTCACATGGGTTCCCTTTCGGGAGGAACGTCTCTGCAATCTCCAAGCAGCTCCCCATGGTAGGTCCAAGATCTGCGGGAGCCAGAGGATTCTCTTGCAGCCTGGATTGTAAAAGCTCATCTCAGAGAGCAGAGACCTGGAGCTTTCTCTCTTGCTGTTTCCCCATGTCCAGGACCTTCTCCCAGGTGTTAGCCAGTCCATGGCCAGGAAAGTTGCCCTGAACTCTCTCCTTACCCATTTTTGGGGCTTGCTATCACTTCCCTAGTGAATCCTAACATTCTCTCCAGGACAATCTGTTCAAATGTGAGAATCTGCTTACTGTTCTGGTTCCTCTTTGTGGAAGAGGCACATACTACCTGTGTCTAGTTGGCCATCTTGATCCTCTCTCTATTATGTTATTTAACGCATAAAATTTTGTAACTTTATGCATTAACGGTGATAAAGCTGGGGTCAAAAATAGGACTGCTGCTCAGAGTTAGTAATAATGATAGATACCACTTTTAAGCATGAACAATATCCCAGATCTCTCTCTCTCTCTCTTTTTTTTTTTGCTTTGTCACTCAGGTTAGACTGCAGTGGCATCATCATAGTTCACTGCAACCTCCAACTCCTGGGCTAAAGTGATCCTCCTGCCTCAGCCTCCTGAGTAGCTGGGACTACAGGCACATACCACCACACCTGGCTAATTTTTCTATTTTTTTTTTTTTGTAGAGGCAGGGTCTCGCTTGTGCTCAGGCTGGTCTCGAACTCCTGGCCTCAAGCAATTCTTCCTCCTTGGCCTCCCAAAGTTCTAGGATTATAGGCATGAGCCACCATGCCTGGCCCAGATATCTTTCAGGCACTTCTCATATATATTATTTCTAATTTTCACAACCACCCTTTATCCCCATGTTACAAATGAGGAAACTGAGGCACATAGAAGTTAAGTATCTTTCCCGAGGTCACACAGCTAGTAAATGATAGAGCTTTTTATTATTTTGAATCCTCGTGACAACTTGTACGAAATTATTTTCTCTGAAATCCAAGTACCAGTCTTGTATCCTTTGTAAGTGCGCTTGCAGGAGCACCTTGTCCAGTGTGGTATCTCCATGTTGTCAGCTGGTTGGAAATGACAGAGGGCTGGTGAGTCAGGTAGAAGGCAAGCATAGTCTCCTTCCTTTCCACAGAGTCAAGGTCGATGGGTGCACAGTACTCCCCAGAAGGCTGTGGGGGTGAATCTCACACCAATGAGTAGGAGTAGGTGTGTGGCCATGAGTTCCCCATGTCAAGAAGCTCTGGAATAGTTAATGCAGCTGGTTCACTGATTTCACTGAATAGGTCACATGGTGAAGCCAACGGCTAGACTTCCTTAGTGCCAGAGACCAGGCCAGATGAGCCAACAGAGAGGAAGCCACTGGTTTCCTGAGTCATAGCCTTCAGCAGGGGCCAGCAGGGTACCCAAACAGGACCACCTGTGCCTCAGGGTATACCAGCACCAGATGGATAGGAATCCAATCAGACCCACCACACCTTGTCAATCAGCAAAGGGTACACAAGGCAGTGTGCAAACCTGAGGTCCCTAGTGCATGACACCATAAAAGCATGATCAGAAGAGGTCTGGGAACCAGTTAGGACTTTAAGAACAATAATGGATGACACATCTGTTTCCTGGTAAGAGATAAAACCAGGAAGAACACTGAGATATTGGTGCAAAACTGCATTTGTGTGGTGATTTGCAAATCTGGGCCCCTTCCTGTTCAGGAACCAATTGTGTAATATATTTGGATAAGTAGGTCCCCAACTAGTGAATCAAGGGAAGTTCCCCCCTTAATAGAGGGCCCTAACAAAGTTGCTTAGAGGCCTATGGCATCTGCTTGGATGGCTGTTTCAGGTACGTGGCACTTAAAGGGCTTCTTAAACTCAGGAATTCATCGGAAAGATCCAAAACGCAATTATCGAACAGATTTAGTCATGTGAAGAACATTTCTGTATCTTCTTCTAAAACATTTTTTTAATTCTGTTGTTGAGTGTGATTTTTATAACGTAATTTATCTTTGGATTAAGAAAAATGTGATACTATTCTGCCCTGCTTTGCTTGCTAACTCATTACAAATAATGATTACAAGCCTCCGGAGCTGAGATTTTTCTGAAGACTCAAAGTTGGGAGCAAACCCAAATTATCCTACTCCTTACTAGGAATCACAGGGACACATTGTAGGCAAGATGTTCCCTTGCATTTGTCCCACTGTCCTTGGAAAAATCCACTCCTGTTCCATTTTCTGGTGCCTTTCTGGAGGTGCCATTCTGGAATGCCCCAGCTTTGATGGAGAGCTAATGGGTCTCTCTTCACTAATGTCCCACCTCTTCCTCTGTCATTATTTGGGAGTGGGGAGAGAGCAGGACTGACAGGTTACTGGAGAGAGGAGGGACTCTGCAACCTGGTATTTCTCACACAATGAGGGGAGGAGATACCCGTCTCTCTCAGCACTCGTTGGAAATTGTCCAATGCAGAGATTGCACAGGAAAGGCTCTGGACAAGATGGAATCCTGACTCTAGTTTGAACTCTGTCCTTTCCTAGTTAACCTGGATCTAGAGTCTGGTCTAGGTCTGAATTTATTCTGGTGATGAATACAAAATCTAATGACTATGTTCTTTATTCCTTAATGAAGTGATTCTTAACCTTGTTTGGGTTGCGCACTTCTCTGCAAATCTGAGGCCCTCTCCCAAGAAGACTTCACATACCCCCCCCCCATAAAATTTGTCATACAATTTCAGGGGGTTGATTAGTCACTAAAGTCCATCTGTGGTGCCAGGATAAGATTCCCTCCACACTTTAATGATGTTAGGAACAGTGTAGAGTTCAACTTCCTCAGCATGGCACACAAGGGCCCTGCGTGATCGGTCCTCGCTCTGTCTCCGGCTTCTCCTAATGCATGGCACACGTAACCTCTCTAACCACTCTCACTTCTCCTTTCCCACTTCTCCACTTTAGGCGTATTAATATCTCTGCCTGGAATGTTCTCCTCCTTGATTGCCCCGAGGGACTCAACTCTGTTAAAGCGTTAAGCAGAGTTAAGCAGTTCTTTTTGTGTGTGATGTGTACCAAAGCAGGGCCTTAAAAAAAACTGTATAGATGGGGTCTCTCTATGTTGCCCAGGCTGGACTCTAATTCCTGGGCTCAAGTGGTCCTCCCACCTCAGCCTCCTGCATAGCTGGGACTACAGATGGGTACCACAGCTCCTGGCCCAAAACAGGGATTTTGATGGGCTGTTTGGTCAAGGATAACAAAGCAGCCACATGTCAAATCTCCATGTCAAAATGTAAAAACAGTTTTTCTTTAAGCCAATGTGACAGAACATAATTATTTTTGTCCTATCTTTTCTTCTTGTTCCTTACCCTGCTCATTAAAAAAAAAATTCTTTTTTATCTTAAAAACTTTTTTAGTGATGGGGTCTCATTATGTGGCCCAGGCTGGTCTCAAACTCCTGGCCACAAGTGATCCCCTGCCTCAGGCCCCCAAAGTGCTGGAATTACAGGAGTGAGTCACCACACCTGGCCTCCTGCTCACTTTTTTCTTTCTTTCTTTTTTTGGCATGAACCATACAGGAGACTTGCTCACTTTTGATGAAAAGGGGTTTTTTTAGAATAATGAATTATGATCAGGACCATTTCCAGAGAGGCCAATAATATTAATAAGAATGAAATTTCTATGTCTATTAGATTCTCCTGTGTGAAGAATATGAAAGTTCTAAGACTACTTTTGCAGATGAGTGGCAATATCCTCAGTTGCTTTCCCAGGATGGAGTCAGGAATGATGTTTTCTGTGGTCCTGACCACCACGGACCCCTGGGCAGACTCTGGCTTCCCACGGCCATCCCCAGCCCCCTCTCTCTCTTCTGCTCCTCCTGCTATGGGGTCTTCCTGGCCTCCTTTGTAGTTAGGGGTTCAGCTGTGCCACTTGCTTCTGGCCAGAGTCTTAAAGGAAAGTCTTCTGGGAAAACTTTTGTTTTCCTAATACAAGCAACAGCCAGGATTGGTGATGCTCCTTTTCCCTTCCTCCTTCCTTGGAAGTTTATGTGATATTTACAGCTATGGTGACCATTGTGTGACCATGAAGTGATTTGCATGAGCAGTGGTTCTCACACTTGAATGAGCATCCAGAGATCATCTTTTTAAAAATTTTTTAATTTTTTTTTTTAGAGACAAGTTTTTATTCTGCTGCCTGGGCTGGAGTGCAGCAGCGCAGTGACAGTTCACTGTAACCTCAAATTCCTGGGCTCAAGCGATACTCCTGCTTCAGCCTCCCAAGTACCTGGGACTACAGGCTAATTAAAAAATTTTATGTATTTATTTTTTTTTTTTAGAGACAAGTTCTTGCTATGTTGGCCAGGCAGTTCTCAAACTCTTGGCCTCAAGCAATCCTTCCACCTCAGCCTCCCAAAGTGCTGAGATGACAAGCATGAGCCACCGTGCCTGGCCCCAAAGTTCTTCTTAAAACACAGATTGCTGGTCCCTGTCCCCAGAGTTTCAGATTTATAGATCTGGAGGAGACCTGAGAATTTGCATTTCTAACAAATTTCCAGGTGATACTGATGCTGCTTGTCTGGGGACCACAGTTTGAGAACCACTGAACATGAGGATGAAAATACAGTAGGTTGGGGATAGCAAAGTGGAATGACAGAGTCTGGGTGCTGATGGCCTTGTCAGGTAGCTGAATCAATGTAAACCACTGCTCTGCTTCTGGGTTTCTTAGTCTGTGATGAAATGAACCACTGTTTGCTTAAGCCACTGTTAATTGGGTTTCTTATGACTTCCATTCAAAGACATCGTGAACTTACATAGAGCTGGGCTCTGTGGGGTGGGCACAAGGAGAGAAAAATCCAGAGGGATGCTCATCTGAGACTGACTTCATATGGAGGAAAAACTGCCTCAATAGGAAATGTTGTGAACTATCTCCTTGAGTCCACAGGTGTTGATAATACTAAGACTGTGGGTTTTAAAACAATATTAGGTTAATTTAAAAAATAATTTATCAAAGTAAAACATGTACCTAGTTTTAAAAGTCAAGTAATTATACGAGGCTTATAATGACAAATAGTAAGGCCCTTCCACCCTTTCCCACACTGGTCCCTACTCCTCTGAGGCAACCATTTCCAACTCTTGTAGCTGTTTCTTCTGGAATTTACCTAAATGGCATGCATATACCACCATCACATACCTTTCCAGCTTTGTTTGTTCACTTCCTGCTATGGAAAATGAGGATTTAGGTTTCTTTATATATATTGCCTCCTAGACTTCCTCTCCCTCATTTCCCCAATGTAATTAAATAACAATATTTTGTTAAATTAGTGCTGAATGTTTATATTATCATAACTAGATATTATTGACAGCTGAGCCTTGTATTCATCGATTATATTTTTTTCCTGGTTAAACTTTTTGTTTTCCCTGGAGTCAGTAATTGCTTCATTTTGGGATGTTTAATTCTCTATGAATCTATGATTAATTTCTCTCCTAAGTTTCTGGCAGAAGAGAATTTGCTCTGAGTAAGTTCCAACACATTAGCTAATCCATAAATTTCATTTTTCTTGGCACTGTCCACTGTAAGGCTTCTGCCCCGCTGCTCCGCTCTGGAGGTGGCATTCTGCTGTGTATCTGTCATACTAGGAATAGCCTCTCTCCTTTCCTGTGTTGAATGCTCTGTTTTCTGGATTTGCTCCTTTCCTCTTTCTTGATTACGCTATCATTTTTGACAAAGTGTGCATGGAAGGCGAACTTCTTAGGGTTCCAACAGGAAGCATATGGCCAGTGCAAAACAAGCAGTTGAGGAGAATTCAAAGAAGGGACTCATTTTGCTAAGGTCGTTGAATATGAAATGTCCGATTTTGAATCAAAAGGGTAGTTTATTATATCTCGAACAAGAAGCAGTACAATTAATCAAAGTATGTGCCTAAACTATTGACACCATTTTGCCATCTTAATGGTAGGTAGCTTGTTTATGACAGCAGTGAAGAAGCCTGGAGAACAAGTGGTGATAAAATCACGAAAAGCATTTTCCACAGCTTGTTGAAAATTGAATATTTTTCTTTGTAAGAAGTGGTCCAAAGCCTGGAAGAGGTGGTAGTCAGTTGGTGCAAGGTCTGGTGAACACAGTGGGTGACAGAGTTTCTAAGTCCAGCTTCTGTATGTAGTTTGAGCTGTGTTGTTTGTGCGACATGTGGTCAAGTGCTGTCTTGCAAAAGGATTGGCCTGCCTCTATTGACCAGTCTCAGCTGTTTCATCGCAAGCATCCTCATCATTTTATCCAATTGGTTGCAGTAGACAGCCGCTGTAATCAACTGACCAGGTTTCATGAAGCTATAGCAGATAAAACCAGCGCCGGACCACCAAACTGACAGCGTTAGCTTTTTTTGATGAATATTCAATTTGGGACTGTGTTTTGGCACTTCATCTTTATCCAACCATTATGCCAAATGCTTGTGATTGTCAAACAGAATGTATTTTTCATCACCTGTGACAATACGGTGTAGAAACGGTTTGCCTTTATGTCATGACAGCAAAGAAAGGCAAGTTTCTTTTTTCTTTTTAAAAAATTTTTGCGCTGGGAGACGTCAGGGACCAGGTGGTATCCAGGCCAGACCAGGAATATGAGTGGATGTCAATGTGTGTGAGCAAAGGCAAGTTTTGAGACGATTTCTCTTCTGCTGCTCATTTAATTCATGTGGAACCCACCTATCCAGACCTTGCCCATTTGTTTCACATGGTCCAATATTGTTGGAATAGTAACATCAAACCTTGCTGCTAATTCCTGTGTAGGTTGAGATGGATTTGCTTTCACTACAGCTTTCAGCCCATCATTTTCCACCTTGGTCTCGGTTCGCTCACGTGACTCATTTTCAAGATTAAAACACCAGAACGTAACTTCTCAAACCATCCACATACTGTGCGTTCATTAGCCACATCCTTTCCAAACACTTCGTCGATATTTCGCGCTTTCTGAGCTGCATTGGTTCCATGATGGAACTCATATTCGAAAATAACATGAATTTTGACTTATCCATGGTTTCACAAAAAATGCTCTTAAAAAAATTCAAAAGATAATCACAAGCCAAAACATACATTTGAAAGACTGAGAATGTACCTTCACAATAAAAATAAAACAAGAAGTGTCAAAGTGAAAGGTCAGAGATATCAACTGTCAAACTTAGTACTTAAGAAAATCAGACATTTCACAATTAATAACCTTAAGTGCAGGCAGGGTTAGAGAAAACCAACAAAGGGCATGATGTCCTTTGAGGCCAGTAACTGCAGAAAGCTGTTTACCCCCAAAGCCTACAGGGGCAACAGGAGAGGGTGAGAGGCCTAGCTGCAGGAGAGGGTCACTCTCATTGGCACTCTGGCTGTCACTGGAGAGAGACAGTGGCTCTGCTGGCAAGGAGAGAGCAGAGAAAATAAATAATTCAACTTCCTCCTCCTCCTGCTCTCTGATTTCCACTTGTTCCTCCCATTGGCTGAAAACAACCAGGGTTGATATCTCTCAGGGCACAGAGCTGGGTGAAGGGCGGAAAGAGGATGTGGAGAGCAAGGGAGCATAGCTGACACGGGAGGTAAAATTTTGAAATCTAGTGTATCTGAAAGCATCTTCATTCAACACTGCTTCTAGAACAGTGGTCCCCAAGCTTTTGGGCAGCAGGGATTGGTTTCATGGAAGGCAATTTTTCCATAATAGGGAGGAGCCGTAAAGCTTGCTCGCTGCTCACCTCCTGCTGTGTGTGCATCTCCCCACCTCCGTCCTAAGTTTCATGGAAGACAATTTTTCCACAGGGTGGGGGGCTTAGGGAGCAGGGGACGGAGCTTTGAGAGCCCGGTCCCTAACAAGCCAGGGACCAGTACTGGTCCACGGCCTGGCGATTGACCACAGCTCTAGAATAATAGTTCTGCTGGTATGGAGTTCTGGGTTGGCAACTGTTTTTTTGCAGAATTTTAGAGGCAATGTTCCATGGTTTTCCTGGCTCCAGAGTTGCTGTTGAGAACTCTGTGTCATTCTGATTCTGATCCTTTTTCATGAGATTTGTTTCTCCTCTCTGGAAACTTCAGATGTTGCCTTTCCCCCACAGTGTTCTGCTATTTCAAATTGAAGTGCTTTGGTGTGGGGCGATTTTCTGTCATTATGCTACAGAGTCCCGAGAGGAGGCCTTCACCAGGTATACTTGCTCAGTCCTTCTTAGGCTCTGAAAATGTAGGAACTGTTTATATAGATGCCCACTCTCCTGTGTCCTTAAATAGTTGCAATACAACTGCTCCTGTGTGATAGCTGGTCATTATTATGCACCTGTGGACAATGTCGTAAGATTGCAATGACAGGGAGTTGAGCTAGGATTCAGAGACTGCTTGCACGGACAGCTCTGCCTCTTTTCCCAGAATCTGTATCAGTTAATAGTCATGGAAGGTTTTTACTGAGAAACTAAGTGGGAGAAGGGGAGCGGGAGAAGTTTGATAGGGGTAGGGGGCACAAGTTGTCTTGAGAAAAATGGTGGATTGCGATGGAATGAAATCTCTTCCTTTCAGTGGTTAGGGGGAAAGGTTGAAAAGGCAGCCAAGCTGTCTTAAGAACAATTTTGTAAGATGACACACAAGCAGGGCGGATGTGGGGACCAGATGACAACCAGTGACACAGAGTTGAAGAGAGGTCATTCTCTTCATTCTTCCCTTTTTTTTTTAAACCCCGCCTACTCCACTCTCCATCTTTGTAAGGGACTGAAAACCACTGGTAATTTCGAATCCTTATTGACAAAGACAGTTGTAGGCAGGTATGGTGGCTCATGCCTGTGATCCCAGCACATTAGGAGGCCAAGGCAGGAGGATCACTTGAGGCCAGGAGTTCAAGGCCAGGAGTTCAAGCCCAGCCCGGTCAACATAGTGGTACCTTGTCTCCACAAAAATAAAATATTTTAAAAATTAAAAAATAAAAAGGATGGTGGCTTTCCTGCAGCAGGCACCATCAGCAATGGCACATGGAGACTTTTCCAAGGGTGTCAGGCTGTGGAAATCAACATACAGGAACCAGTGTAGGAGAGGAGAACCATGTAGCTCAAGTCCAGGGTTCACAGAGTTGGCTTACATAGCAGATATGTTTTCAAGGCCGCATAGGCAATATACTGCAAGGCAGTGAAGGCTTTTAAATAATCATGACGAGTTCTCTACACTGAAAAAAAAAGTTTTAGAATTGGTTGAAGAGAGTTGATTGAATGGACTATGAGTTCATTTGCCACTCTTAGTTCATTTACATGTGACAAATAATACAGAGATGACAGTAAAATGGAGAGCATAATTATCCAGTTTTCTTAATGAAAAAGTGAAAAAGTTATTTTATGAGTATTACCCTGAATAGGTAAAGTGACTAACTAGTGGATCAGAAACTGTTTTAGATAAACATATGACTCAAGAGATTTGATCTCTTTGCCAGAAAGTACACTAGTGAAAATTTCCTGTGTCAATAGACCAAAAATATTCACCATACCACATTTTCAGGAGTATTCTGGACATATTACTACAGTGGTTACTCTAATATAACAGTTTTCAAAAACCAGTTTCTATTTTGTCCTCTTATTTATGTGAGTTGGGGTTTCAAAATATTCTTATTTAAGGACCAAGAAGAGGAATCATCTGGAAGTTGAGCTTGAAATGTGGTGTCAGTACTCTTCAATTCATTCCAATTTTCTGAAATCCAAAGATACAATGCAACCATACTGTGCCCACAGTGACAGATAGAAAATCCTATAACTAACATGAAACAGTTTTATGATAACACTGTACATTGTGGAATAGAGTACACATTTTTGCAAGAATTGTCCAGAAATATTGTCAAAAAAGGTATTTGTACTTTACATGAGGAAAGGTTTGTTTTATCCATATTCTTAGACCCTGGGATATGCATCCAGTTCCTCTGCTATTAGTAATGATAATAAAAAGACCTAATATTCAAAGTATCAGGAGAGACTAGGTTATGCTCTGGTAAACAAATAAAAAACAAAACTCAGTGACTTACACAAGAATGCTTACTCCTTGCTCTCCTCGAGCTCCTGGCATCAAGCGATCCTCCCACCTTAGCCTCCCAAAATGCTAGGACTACAGGTGTGAGCCACTGCGTGCCCAGCTGCTTATTCCATGCTCATGTTACGTATTCTCCGTGGCCTGGCTGAGGGCTCTTGCTTCTCAGCTCCTCGGGCATCCAGGCTAATAGAGCAACCAATGTCTTGAATGTTGCTTGTTGCCATGCAGGAGGGAAAGAAAAGAATCTCAAAGCAGCAAATAAAATGCTTCAGGCACAAAGTGATACATCCTTTCTGCTCAAACTCACTGGCCACTTCCAACCATATGAAGCCAGGAAATAAAATCTTAGCATGTGCGCAGAAAGCAAAAAGCCATAAATATTTAGTGAAGAGCATTAATTGTCTATTATTCACTAGGGGCCAAGAGCTGTTTTAAATATATTACAGGCATTATCTCAACTAAGCCTCGAAACAATCCTCTGAAATAGGTACTATTAATATCATCATCATTTCCATTTTATAGATAAAATAACTGAGGCACAGAGAGGTTAAGTAACCTGTTCAAAGTCATGCAGATAGTAAGTGGTTAAGCTGAGGATTTAAACCCAGACATTCTGGCCCCATAGTCTGTGTGCTTAACCACCAGAACATGTAATCTCTCCCTAGATGGAAAAATTTGAGAAGCACTGCCATAGATAATGGAGAGCCAGCCACTAAATGATTTTTAAGCAGGAGAGTATGATTCAATCAGATTTGCTATTTAAAAGCACTCTCTCGAGAGCAGGATGAAGGATTAATTTAACTAGATTTAGGATAAGGCAGGAAGACTATTTACAGAGAGAAGGGATGAAGATGAGGAGGGCTTGAACTAATCATCAAAATTAACTGGGTTGGCCCGGCACGGTGGCTCACGCCTGTAATTCTAGCACTCTGGGAGGCCGAGGCGGGTGGATTGCTTGAGCTCAGGAGTTCGAAACCAGCCTGAGCAAGAGCGAGACCCTGTCTCTACTAAAAATACAAAGAAATTAATCGGACAACTAAAAATATGTAGAAAAAATTAGCCAGGCATGGTGGCGCATGCCTATGGTCCCACCTACTTGGGAGACTGAGGCAGTAGGATCGCTTGAGCCCA
>CAUYSK010004033.1:0-10189 GCA_963575035.1 Avahi laniger | reverse complement strand
TTTCTTTCTATTTTTTGGTAGAGGTGGGGTCTCACTCTTGCTCAGGCTGGTCTCGAACTCCTGAGCTCAGAATGATCCGCCCACCTCGGCCTCCCAGAGAGCTAGGATTACAGGCGTGAGCCACCGCGCCCGGCCCTTTTTCTGTCTTTTTTGACTTTCTTCCACCATAAAGAGGCAGATAAACCTGGTGATTATTATTGTAGCACAAAATACTGACATATCTATATGTTTCTAAGGTAATGTTCAGGACACAATTGGCCCAAGGCAGTGTTTACATGGGGTAGGCACTCACTTACATTTGCTGAATGGAAATGAATGTACTTTCTGTCCTAGTTCTATTGAGCAATGGCTTCTGAGTGGCCCATTTTATGACAACTGCCTTTCTGTATGTCAGAAAACTATGAAAAATATAGCCTGAGTTTTTAAAAAAGTGATATTTAATAACAATAGTTAGAATCCACTGAATATTACAAAGGTTATTTTGCATGCATAATCTCATTTAATTCCCATAACAGCCCTATGAGCTAGGTATTACCACATTACCCCATTTTACAGATAAAGAAACCGAGCACTCCGCTAATAGTGGTATATCCAGTGCTGTATAACTCCAAAATCTGTGTGTTTAACAACTACCTATATCGTCTCTCTCTTCAAAAATGGAATTTAGTGTTAATTTGCAAAGGCATTTATTTATAGCAATCTCAAGGGTACTCTGATTTCAAGAATAGTAATG
Organism: Avahi laniger; assembly: GCA_963575035.1. Classification (NCBI taxonomy): domain Eukaryota; kingdom Metazoa; phylum Chordata; class Mammalia; order Primates; family Indriidae; genus Avahi; species Avahi laniger. The sequence continues at coordinate 9,456 of CAUYSK010004033.1, read as the reverse complement.
CTCATATATAAATTAATACTTACTCACTGCGTAACTTTGAACAAGTTACTGAATCTCCCCAAAGCCTGTTTCCTCGTCCATAAAACTGGGATGATTTTGCCCCAGAATTGTCAGGGTACACTTAATAAATGTTATCTACTATTTTCATTATTCCACAATGGGTATCTTGGCATAGAATTATCTACTACTCTGGACTGACCAAATCCACTCTGTGGATTTTCAGGGCCTGAAAAGAAAAAACTATGTATCATGTGTTTAGTCTGAATAAGCACCTCTTTCTTTTTCATTATTATATGGAGCTTAACATTACTCCTGACACTTGCTTTTCTCCTTAAAGCACAATATCCAGGCAAACATCCAGGGGCTGTGGCCAGCATCAGGCATAGGAGCCTGTCCAGGGCAGCCCTGAAACAAGAGGTCAGCAAAATTCACAAAAGTCAGAGGCTAGTGGGGAGACAAGGGAATTACCCTAAATAACTTTTGAAAACAGTGTCTTAACTTGAAACTATAAGACTAAAAACAAAAGAAACCGCATATAAACACAGTAGTTGGTAAATTGTTTCAAGAATTCTGAAACTCCTTTGTTCCATCTCCACTCCCACAGCTTCACTTGACCAGCCTTAAGAATAAATAAATTGGAAAAAAAAAAAAATGGCTGGGCGCGGTGGCTCACGCCTGTAATCCTAGCACTCTGGGAGGCCGAGGCGGGTAGATCGCTCAAAGTCAGGAGTTCAAGACCAGCCTGAACAAAAGCGAGACCCCGTCTCTACTGAAAAATAGAAAGAAATTAATTGGACAACTAAAAATATATAGAAAAAATTAGCCGGGCATGGTGGCACATGCCTGTAGTCCCAGCTACTCGGGAGGTTGAGGCAGGAGGATCGCTTGAGCCCAGGAGTTTGAGGTTGTTGTGAGCTAGGATGACGCCACGGCACTCTAGCCCGGGCAACACAGTGAGACTCTGTCTCAAAAAAAAAAAAGTATTCCGAAATTGCTTTACATATATACCAGGTTGAATTAATAAATAAATGGATAGTGGATAGGAAGTAAGACACATGTTTCTCACTGTTAGGGAAGTTACAGATAAGCAAGAGGGGAAAGGCTAGAATGAACCACATAGTACTGGATCAGAGTCAGAGTCAGCAGTATGAACTCATGTTTAGTATAATACAGATATAGATGGATAAAGAATTACAGACATATGTGTACACACAGGTTAATATGCATAGATGTATTTCCTAGCTGTGTCCACTGAGGGCCTGGAAGTAGTGACAACCCAGTAGCAACAAGCACACCCAGCACCCAGATCTTGCTGTCTAATACCATTATCCAAAAAACAGAATCAGGGCTCCTTTGAGAAATGGCTAATTCTAGGGCTCAGATAGGAAAAATAGGAGATGAGCTTAGAGCATCCTGCAGTGCCAAAAAGTGCTCAAAAAACAAAAGGGGGGGGGTATGTCAAAGGGGCAGGAGCCAAACTGAAAAAGCTCTCAAGAGCCAAAAGTGGAACAATTTGAGCAACAAAACAGTAACACAGTATTGAATTATAATCCAAAGTATGAGTCCATACATGACTGAACAAATAAAGTGGAAGACAAAACAAATCCTCCTTAGTGAAGAATTCCAAATAATTTATGTAGATACCACCCTCTAGGAGATAAAGCTTAATCCCACCCCCCATCACGAATATGGGCTGCACTTAGTGACTTGTGGAAAGAAAAAAAATAATTTTACAATGTAGTAATCTGGCAAACACTACCTTGACCAGGTGATTGAAGTTAATGCTATTAGTGATACGATGATAGCATGTACCCCTGATATGATGTGATGAAAAGGGTACTTCAATTCTGTGATATTCTTCCTAAAAACACAGAACCTTAGTCTAACCGGGAGAAAAAACATCAGAAAATCCCAAACTGAGGGCCATTTTACAAAAAAATCTGACCAGTAATACATCTCAGATCCTCATGAAAAATAAGGAAAGAATGAGAAATTGTCACAGACCAAAGAAAACTAAGAATACATAACAACCACATTCAACATGGTATCCTGGATGGGATACTGGAACAGAAAAAGTATATTAGTGAAGAAAACAACAAAATCCAAATAAAGCCTGGAATTTAGTTAATAGTGCTAGACCAATGTTAGTTTCTTAATCATGACAAATGTAGTATAGTAATGTAAGATGTTAACAATAGAAGAAGCTGGGTGAGGGGTATATGGAAACTCTCTGTACTATCTTTGCAACTGTAATTTTTTTTGCATGTCTATAACTATTCTAAAATAAAAAATTTGCCTAAAAGAAAAAAAAAAGCGACAGGTTTATCCTGCTGTAAGGAATCCCTGACCATTACAGAGGTTGTGGTCTATGTTATATAAGACGCAAATGTTCCCAGACATTTTTCAAATGTCTAACCTTTCAGGATTCCTCAAACATAAGAATGTTCCTCCCTGACCAGAAGTGATGCCCAGAAACAAGTAACTCCTCCTCAGGAACCACTTCCCCATTGTGCTTCCAGTTTACACTTGTGCCCAGTAGTTATGTATTCCCATACAAAGGTGAGATGCCTACGTATATAACATGCCAGGTGTTTTCATTTAGAGAAACAAAAGCTGTGTGCTATAGTTGATGCTACAATGAAGTTCACTCCAGTTCACTGGAAAACTGTGGCTCCTGGGCCTCACTTACCCTTGGAATCCTAGATATCATTGCACAGTACCCACTTTGGCTACTCTCCCCATCCTGAGGTGCTTCAGAGCTCAGAGTTCCATAGAGCAATGCACTTTGGTTATTCTTGCCCATTTTCAAGAACACTTCACTTCTGCCTCCAATCGTCTTATCAGAAGTCACTATCCACTTATCCAAATCTTCTTTCCCACGGAACTGCCAGACGACCTTGGCTTGTTCCATCAAGACCTCATGCAGAGGCCGGCCTTCTGGCCCTATCCAGTGATTCACAATTTCATCCTTCAAACGCCTAAAATGGTCCTTGATTTCATCTCTAATTGCTTTATCAAAACTAACTTCAGGCTTCTCCTCAGGAGAAATTATATCCACGGCAACTTCTTTCTGGTGATGTCCCTGCAAACCCGTTTCAGTCTTCCTCTGTGAGGAGGCTTTGCCAGGAGCAGCCTCTGGTTTCTGAAGACTACTGGAACAATAGTCTGCAAAGTGAATACCCAAAAATGGATGCAAGGCAGTACTTTGCTTTGGGCATTTGCTGAGAATATAAGTGCCATTCAGCAATTTGTAAATCAAAGCCATGGTAAAAAATTAAAAATTAAAAAGCCAAAATGCAAATTTCTCCTCAGGCTACCAGGGAAAGAAGCTTCAGCAAAATAGCCCAATTCTACCTATAACAGAAGAGACATTGAAAAGTTACCAGTATAGCAATGAATGTATCACAATTTCAGATTCAACAGAAATTAGGTATTGTGAAATTCATGACCTTATTTTCTGATTCTACAAACATTTACCCAGTGCCTACTATTATGCAGTGCAAAAAGTACTAATATGAATAAAAACACAGGCCTCATTTACACACAGGTAATGATCTACCCAAAAACAACTCAAGTATGTGCTGAAAGCTACCTCAAGAGATCGTGTCACCTCTGAAGGAAATTTTTATGCTGTATTTGTGAAAAAAAAAAAAATAGGTTCCTAAAATAAAATATTCAATTCGTTCACTAGGACCTGGGCCAACTGACTTTACATTTTGGCACTTGATCTATAAAAAGAGGGGCTACAGTGAGCATTGTAAATAGAGCCAGAAAACTTGGACTTGACACCTGGCTCTGCCTACTTATTAGGTTGTAAATATGATATTGCGATTTCAAATAACTAAACCTAATAAAACTGTTTACCCTCAGGTAAACCAAACCAGTTGATTTGTTGAAGCCTCTATTTCTTCAGGAAGTGAGGCTGTGTCAATATCTCCCCCATGTACCTAAAGAGGTTCTTCTGAAGATCAGATGGAATAATGAAAAAAAGAGGGTTCTCTGACTCTGCAAGTCTGATGAGATCTCCAGGAGTCTTCATGGCTAAACTCCTAGTCCAAGGCCCACATTTTGACTAATCAGGATTTCACTATATCAGTCATTATTTGAGCTCCTCAAAGATAGAACCTAAATAATAGTCACAATACTACCATCACATTTAGATATCACTCTTCATATTTTCAAATCATCTAGACATTTATTATCTCATTTAATCCACAGAAGAATCCTGTGAAACATGTCAGGTAAATATTTCCTTTCTAAAGGAAACAGACATCAACAGGTGAAATGACTTACCTAAGATCACAACACTAATCAGTATCAAAGCTGGAACAGAATTTTGGCCTTAAAGTCCTTCCACCAGATGTGCTGCCTCTCTGTAAGTAAGACATTAGCAATATAACTTTTATAGGGTATCTCTAACAAAGTGACAACTTTGCCTTTAGCAGCAACATTTAATCAGTACTGGCAGAACCAGGAAGGCTAAAATAGTCCCCTCTCCTATCTAACCAGCTACCCCTAGCAGGAAATAAAATATGCAATCCCAGTTTGTTTTTCTCCTATCCCAGCCCCAGAGACCAGGAGAGAGAAAAACAAAAACTCACACACCAGTCAGAACACAGTAATGAATGAGAAACTAAATGGAACACTGAAAATCTCCCCCCAAAAAACCCTCAAAATGACAAAAATCCAACAATCCAGCTCACCTGCCTTAGTTGCTTAAGAATCCACATCAAAATGTCACCCAGACCACTCTAACTACAACATAGGACTTGTCATTCTTCTAGAACGTCCTTCCTCCCTCACTCCCCATACCAGGAAGGGCACCTTTTCTCTTCTGGATCACTGCACTCTGCTCCTTGCCTCTAAGTTCACAACCTCATCCCTACTTTATCCACCAATCAGCATCTAGAAGCTGATTGGTGGATAAAGCTTATTTCTCTTTTCTGATTAAAACCCTTCAGGAGGCCGGGCGTGGTGGCTCATGCCTGTAATCCTAGCACTCCGGGAGGCCGAGGTGGGCGGATTGTTTGAGCTCAGGAGTTCGAGACCAGCCTGAGCAAGAGCGAGACCCCGTCTCTATTAAAAATTAGAAAGAAATTAATCGGCCAACTAAAAATATATAGAAAAAATTAGCCGGGCATGGTGGCGCATGCCTGTAGTTCCAGCTACTCAGGAGGCTGAGGCAGAAGGATTGCTGAGCCCAGGAGTTTGAGGTTGCTGTGAGCTAGGATGATGCCACGACACTTTAGCCCGGGCAACAGAGTGAGACTCTGTCTCAAAAAAAAAAAAAAACAAACACCTTTCAGGAGCTCCCAATGGCTTCAGAATAAAGCCCAACTTTCTCCACAGGGGCTACAAAGGTCCTCCAAATCTGGCCTCTGCCCAACTCTCCAATCTTACCTCTAGCCACACCCCACTCCACGCTCTAATCACAGAGAATACTTGTGGTCCAACAAGTGCCATCCAGTATGCCCTCTCTAGGCCCCAGGTGTTGGATGATTGCTTCTCTTAGGCCAGGAATGTCCTCTACCGATTTTGTTTGGCTAACATCCTTTGGGATTCACCTTAGATACCTATCACCTCCTCCAAGCACCCTTCCTGACTACCCAGTTCCATCAAGACCAGTGCTCCACCAACATGTTCCCATTGCATCCTGGGCTTATACTTTCCCTGTTGTAACAGTTCATTTGTCACTCTTCCCTACCAGACTAGAAGTATCTTGAGGGGAAAAACTATTTTCGTTGTGGTAACTCCAGCTTCCAATATGGTGCCTAGTATGCAGGAGGTATCACAGTATTTGGGTTTTGTTTTGTTTTTTTTTTAAAGATGGGGTCTCACTCTGTCACCCAGGCTGGAGTGCAGTGGCCCAATCATAGCTCAATACAGCCTCAAATTCCTGAGCTCAAGTGATCCTCCTGCCTCAGCTTCCCAAGTAGCTGGGACTACAGGCACATGCCACCATGTCTGACTCCTTGTATTTGTTGAACAAATATATCCCCACATTTCTGTACCTCTGCCACAAGTATCTTAGTTCAAAGCCTTATTGCTTCTTATCAGGACTACTGCAATTTGCCTAGAAAAGGGAAATTTAAACTTTAAAGTGCCTATGAACCACCTGGGAATTTTGTTAAAATGCAGGTGGAATGGGGCCTGAGATTCTGCATTTCTAACAAACTCCCAGGTCACGCCCTTCTTGGTTCAAGGAACACTCTTTAAGTATCAAAGTCCTAACTCATCTCCCTGACTCTGATCTCCTCTCCTAATCCATTCTTTGTCTGGAAACAAGAGGGATTTTTCTAAATATGATGGCAACTCCCTCCACTCTCCCTTCAGCAATTCCCTCCAGAAGTTTAAACTCCTGAAAAGTCATATGAGGCCCTCCAAAACATGCCCACTTTCCTGGCTTAATTTCTTACATCCATGGGCAACACCCTCAACCCTAATAAGACCATCTAAATAAATAATGTCTGAACACAGCAAAAAACATGAATATTGTTCAAACCATAAAAACAATCAAACATTCTACAATCTTGGCTAATGTGAGAGACTGCCGCATCTTGTCCTACCATAGCATTAGCCTCGATTCTAGTTTTCTCTCCCAATTATAAAATGGCCTCTACCTCCTGGCAGTACCCTCCCTAAAATCACCTAACACAAACCTAAACCAGTTAAGTCACTTCTAACACTCTCTTACTGAGATGTCCCATGGTTCCCCATGATGTGCATTCTCCCTCACAAGGGGTAATAAACCCAACTTGTTCAACTACAGGCATGTTACTGGTGGTCTTTGACTAGAGGGTATTGACACTGCTCTTCCTTCATATTCTCATAGAACCCGTGCACACTTTACATAATATTAGAATCTTGCTTTTATCTAACTGGTCTGAGTTCCTTAACCTTAGGGACTTGGCTTGAACATAACTGATGCTCAGTAATATTTGTTTTTACCAAAGGGTTCAGAAGAAAAAACAAGGAAAGAAAGACAAAAATAACGTTTGTTGATAAATGAAAACCATGCAGCAGTATGTTTTCGCATAGACTAAAAACATAAGAGAACCAGAAAAAATAAAAACAGTTGATCTAAGGTCCTGGAATCATGGGTAATATTTAAGTTTCCCTCACTGGTTGCACTTAAATGATTTTACCTCTTCATATGCAGAAATTTGGGAAACAAATGATGAGCCCATAAAATGAAATACTGTACAGTCATAAAAATGATTCTCGTGAACCCCATGATTAGGCTACAATTTTAAATGGCAAATAAGGAGAAACCAAAATTGCATATATGCTAACGTTACAAGTATAAAATATACAGACAAAAAAGATTTGGGGGGAAAAAAGAAAAAAAGGGCTTAGTGTGTAGGATGATGGGATTATAAGTAACATTATTTACCCTATTTTCCAAAACCTTAGTAGTGTTACTTCTCTAATAATATAACTTTAATTATAAATGTTTCGTTTCATGTTTTTTTTTTTTTGCCAATAAATATAAAGTCTAACCTATTAACTGGACAATACCGGGTTGAGTTTGACAGTGAGTTTTGACAACGTAATCCACGCAGCTAGAAGCGAGCAGTAATAGCAAAGATTGCATATCCAGGTGCCAGAAATTGTTCCAAGTGTATTTTCATAGACTCCTCACAACAACCCTGAGAGAGTTACTATTATTATTCCAATTATAGTGACGAGAAAATGGAAGTTTGAAGATTAATTTACTCGAGGTCACACAGCTACTAAGTGGCAAAACTCAACAGTCCCAGTGTTTAGCTCCGGATCCGAGCCCGGGAAGCAGCCCGGAACTCGCTGCCCGGCTCCGGAGGCTGGACGTTCGCCACTGTAGGGCCCCCGCAACCTTCACCTGCCAGGGCTGTGTCGCCCTCCCACATCCCCAACATACCAACAGCTAGCCAGACAGAGACCGCTCACCTTTCCGGAGCTTAAGTGTGGCTTCCGCCTGGGTCCCTGCTCTTCCCCGCCGGGTTCTCCACTTTTCCCTTATAGGTCCATCTGCTTTTCCCTTCCGGCGCCAACTAGTCATTAGAACACTGGAGTTCCGGCCGAGTACGAAGTCCCAAGAAAGGTAACAAGGATTCCGTAGTCCGGCAAACTGAGGTTTTTGATCCACCTGGTCCCCAGTAGGCCCAGTTTCCACTCCTCCTAATCTATTCTGCCCTATGTGAGGAAGTGGGGAGAATTTAGAAAAGTTTTTCGCCTCCTCTTCCTGCATCCCTTCAGGCTGCAAACTCCATTCCTGCATCTTTCACTTAGGACCCAGTTATTGCTAACGCCCTTTCGCCCCAGACCCCTGGGCACCCCTGCCCCCCATGAATCCTTGAAGATCCACCACACACTCAGACAGCTACGCATCCTACCAGCCCTTCCCCAATCTCGCCCCGCGGGGTCGCCACTCGGCAGGGCTTCTATTGTATCCTGAGCACACCTCTGTTAAAGTACTTTCAACATTGTATCTTAATTAGTCATTCATGTCGCTCTTCCTTCGCCACGCTGTGAGCTTCCTGGGTCCAGAACTGTGCTGTTGTTCCTTTCCCTCGCACTTAGCATGGTGCTCAGCGTGAATTCGAGACCGTATAGCTCGTTAACACTGTAGTTCTCCAAGGCTCCGAAAGAGCTCACCAAATACAATTGCCTTTTCCAGGTTTCCTCCACTACTGGTTTCCGGGTCAAATCTTCTTCCTTCTTGAAACTCTGCTTAACTTCTCCAGATTCTACACTTATCTCCTCCTATCATCTCCCTGCTTCATTAACTCTTCTATTCTCTTCCCACAACCTTAAATTTGGGCTATCTTCATAGGCCAGCCTGCGCCTTCTCTTCTAGTTTCAAATATTAATTATCTACACACAATTTAATATTCTTCTCTAAGTCCCAGTGTCAAGGGAAAAGAAGCTAAACTCTTTAAAATAAAGAGATTTATTCTGAGTCATATTTGAGGACCATGACCAGGAGCCACACCCAAGAAACCTTCAGCAAGTGGACTTGCAGTGGTTGGGTTATGGTTTGATTTTATACATTTCAGGGAGACAGGGATTACAGATAAAGTCATAAATCAATACATGGAAGGCATACATTGGTTTGGCCCAAAAAGGTTGGTGATCTCAAAGGAGGGGGGGCGAGAAGGGGGGGCGAGGAGGAGGGGGTTGAGGTTATAGGTGGGTTTAAAGGGGGAAGCCTTAAGATTTTACTTTAGTTCACACCAGCATACATTTCCAACCTCTCCTAGCAGTTCTAGCTGTGGCATATATCACTAACATCTCAAATTCCATATGTCTAGGCCGCGCGCGGTGGCTCACGCCTGTAATCCTAGCACTCTGGGAGGCCGAGGTGGGCAGATCGTTCTGAGCTCAGGAGTTCGAGACCAGCCTGAGCAAGAGCGAGACCCCGTCTCTACCAAAAAAAAATAGAAAGAAATTAATTGGACAGCTAAAAATATATCTAGA
>CAUYSK010004029.1:0-27646 GCA_963575035.1 Avahi laniger | reverse complement strand
CTGTACTTATTCTCCCCCTCAGTGGGGGCAGGACCGTGAGTGAGTCTGGGTGGGGCTGAGTTGGATAAACTTGCCCTCAGGCTCCACCGCTGCTGTTAGCAGGGGTCAAAATTCTCCTCTTTGTTTCTGTGAAGAACTGCTGGGAGGGGGCTGAAATGGCTCCACTCAGCTGAAAGTCTGGGCTTGGGGGGTGGGGCTGTCCAAGACCGGCCCTCTGGAGCAGGTCTGGAGCAGGTCTCACTCCCCTCCAATCTCCCCCTCCCCGTGTCCTCTCCCAGACCTCTGCCAGCAAGTGGGAACTCAGGACAATGGATCTCCCCTGGCCAGGCTGGGAGGTTCCCCACCCAAGATCGTAGCCCGAGCTGAGTGCACAGCCCTTTTTTAGGAGGAGGTTTGCCAGTCAGGCATGCTGATCTGCTCCTGAAGGCACACACTCCTCAGTCGACTCTTTCACAGATCTCTCCTCCGTGCCCCAGGGCAGTGCGATCGTGACCTGGGTGTACGGGGTCTGGTCTGCAGGCCTGACTCCTGGACCCTGCAGATCAATCCCCGACCCTGCCAGGGGGAGAGGTGCTTGTCTTGAAGCACCTACAGGGTGCCCAAGCTGGATCAATTTCACTCCACCTTGGGATTTACCCCACTCTCCTGGAGTCCCCAGGCAAGCAGCACCGGAGAGGGTTGGCGGGTAGGGAACTTGCAGTCTGAGTACCCCTCAGTCTGCTGTAGAGCCGCAAAAGAAAAGGTCCCGTTCCTTGGAAATGCCTCCGTGTGATGGCTAAATTGTCTTTCTGGGCACGCACGGGTAGGGAGGGGGAAGGAGAGAATGGAGCACTATGGCGTCTGCCGATAGGCTCAGGTATGTGCCCGGGGAGGTGCCTCGAGGGCCTGGGAGCCTGGCGCTGAGTCCGCAAGAGGCCACTGCTCACTGGTGGGAGCCGTCTCTGGGCTGGTGTCGGCAGGTCTCTCCAGCGGCTCAGGAGCCCATCAGCAGTCCGAGATGCAAGGGAGGGGGAAGTTAACTGCTCCACCTACCCTTATCTCTGGTCTCCAAGCCTCCCGGGACCTTTCTCCTTCCAGTTCTCCTCCACAGCGTCTTCCCGTGGGGTCTCCTGTAGTCTCAGGCACCCTTCCTTCCGACCCTCACCCGATCTATGTTTCTCTGCTCGCTTATTTTTTCTCTCTTTCTTCTAAAATTCGTCTTTTTTGCAGAGACCTTCTGACTGGTAGCTTGTTTCATCCGCCATCTTGGCTCCTCCCTCCACTCTGACCTTTTGTGAGACAGATGCAATTTATGGCTATTTAGCTTATTCCAAATGTGAATGAAACAATAAAGGCTTTCAATTTGTGGAAAGTCTAGTAGTATATAAGATACTGAAAAAGAATTTTATACATGGAATGAAGAATCACTAAAATCTTGGAAATCTGGCATGAAGGAAAATTGAATGGCTATATTCTCCATCCTGAACTACCTTGCAGATTTTGCAGAAGCTATTAGAGAAGCTGTAAAAAGTATAGATACCTGTGAGAATGCAAAGTGAGAAATAAAACTTTCAATCTGTACGTAAATGATTTAAATACCCTTTGAATCACTATAACTCATTTTATAAAGTAACAAAAGCCTCATCTCTCTAATTGGATGTTTGATATGTGAGGAAATCTGAAATGTGAGTATTAAAAGTGTTACATTATTCTTTATTTTAAAACAATATTCCTGTTATTTCTTGCTTTTTTTATTGTTAGAAATAATTTCCAAGAAATTCCAAAGTTGGAAGTGGAGATCAAAAATATTAGGAAACTGCTTTTCTCGAAATGAAGTCGCCATCTGTGTAGTGAGCAGATCTAATTTTTTACACTATTTGGCAATACATATGGTTCAGTAAGTACTACGACCACTGACTTTTTTTGGTTTTTTTTCTTCCTGGACATGTTATGGCAAGTACACTATTAGCAGGTGTCTTGCCACTTAATTAGAGTGGTGAAGTTGTGTTCATTGTTGCATATCAGGAAAATAGACTTTTATAAAGTTGAATATTGATTTTAGGGAATTATCAAATACTTTTTTTTTTAGATTTTAAAATAAGTTTCAGCATTTGCATTTTATGATTACATTTTATTTTCCCTCTCATATTGCCAACCAATTTCCTAGAAATACAAGAGAAATAAAGACGTCTGGCAAAGCAGGTTAACATTGTTATTCTGTTTCATCAGACATCGTGTGAAATAATTTGCTCAACTATTACAAAGTGATGGACTATACTTTAAAATAAAAATCAGCATTAAATTTTTAGTAAAATATCTATAATATCAAACTTCCAAGATAAATAAAATCATGGGATTGAATCATGAGAGCCAAATTCCATCATGTGGACTAAGAATTTCAGGGAATTTGTACTGATAATTCTTGGGTTGCTTTCTTTCTTATTACTGTTTCTGTTATCTTTAAACTGATACCTCTTATATTGGAATTTTATTGTCTCACATGTTTAAGAGTGCTTACAATTTTTATCTTTAATAACTTACATTTTCACGAGTAGTGATCTGACATTATATATATTATCAATGAGTATTGGAGTTTCCATATCTGTTTCAGGCTCTCATTCCTGATATTTCTTATCTACCTTTTTCTACCAATATGCAGAAGTAAAATTAGAGAAACAACAAATATGCCCTTAATGAGAGAGTCAGCATATCCTTTAAGCTTTGAAGCCAGGCAATGACTTCTTCTCTCTAGCTAGGGAAGTCCTAGAAGAAATCTTTTTTCCTCGTAAAATGCTATTCATTGCCATTGACACTCTGCTTTTTAGTGTAGCTGTCTTCATCAATTATCTCAGCCAGATCTTCTGTATAACTTAATGCTGCTTCTGCACCAGCACTTGCTTCTTTACCATGCACTGTGATGTGATGGACATGGCTTCTGTCCTTAAATCTCATGAACCAACCTGTGCTAACCTGCAACTTTTCTTCTGCAGCTTCCTCTCCTCTCCCAGCCCTCACAGAATTGAAGAGTTAGGATCTTGCTCTGGATTAGGCTTTGGCTTAAGGAAATGTTGTGGCTGGTTTGATCTATTTAGACCATTAAAATTTTCTCCATATAAGCAATAAGGCTGTTTTACTTTCTTATCACTTGTTTACTGGAGTAGCACTTTTAATTTCCTTCAAGAACTTTTCCTTTACATTCACAACTTGGCTAACTGTTTGGCACAAGAGGCCTATCGTGTGACCCTATCTTGGCTTTTAACATGCCTTCTTCACTAAGCTAAATCATTTTTAACGTTTGAATTATGTGCAACTCTTCATTCCATTTGAGCACTTAGAGGCCATTGATGGGGTATTAATTGGACAGATTTTAATATATTTGAGTCTCAGGGAATAAGGAGAACTGAGGAGAAGAAGAGAAATAGGGGGAAGGCTGGTCAGTGGCGCGAATAGAATGCACAATATTTATCAATGAAGTTTGCTGCCTTAGCTGGGTGCAGTTTTTGGCACCTCAAAACAATTACAATAGTAACAACAAAGATCATTTATCATAGATCACTATAACAGAAATAGCAGTTAAATAGTTTGAAATATTGTGAGAATTATCAAAATGTGACACAAAGATATGAAGTGAGCACGTGCTGTTGTAAAAATGGCGCTAAGAGACTTGATCAATGCAAGGTTGCCACAAACTTTCTATTTGTAAAAAACACAGTCTCTACAAAGTGTGATAAAATGAAGTATACTTGTATATGCAAAAAAATTATTATGGATCTAAATGATCCCTTCCCTATCTTGGAAAACAAAAACTTGTAATCTTTTAAAATCAATAGATGAAGTTAAACTGATTTTTTACAATAAATGGTCATTCTAAAATCAATTTACCTGGCTTGTCAAGGTATTATCTGTCTATAATATTATTTCATGGACTTTTTCTAGTGTCTTTTTTCCAGGTGAAAAATCACTAGAAAGGTTGCTCTTTTAGTGTGATGTCCATTATAAAAAGTGCTTTGAGACATCCCTCTAGCAATATACAGGCAATAAGTCCTAAGTGACTAGACATTAAAGTTTTATTGAAATATTTTCAAGAAAAAAAAATAGGGTCTATACACCACACTGTTATTTCTAACTCTAGATCAATGCTTATGCAGTATTTGGCGTACGTGTAAAGAAGTTAACTCTTTTTTTCCAGTTTTGTGTAATTCTATGGCTATAGCAAACAGGTAGGAAGATTTGGGCTTAGCTAGGAGAAAATTATCTTTGTTGATGCAGTACATCTGCTAGGTTGCTTGATTCTTGTCACATCAAAACATTTCTGAAACTCTCCTTTCCTTTTCAACTTCTGTTGTTAGGTGAAGAAAAGAAACAGCCTCTCCAGCGATTTCCTCTGGATTATGGACAGTGGCAAGGTTTGGTAAGTAAAATTCCTCATTGTGAGTCACTGGAGAAACTTTAAATAGCATAGAATTTTCTGACTTGGCTCATTACTTCAGTATTTACAAAAATTGAGATGGGGTTATGCTTAAGTAGAACGAAACCACAGTTGCCTACTCTGCTTTTACTCTCAGAGTCATTTCTGGGAAAAAATCCAAACTTCTACCATCTGTGGTTTTTTTTAGCAATCGGTAAAAGAAAAGGATTTGATTATTAATTGAGCTAGAGTGAGATATCCCCAGAGATTTACACTCTGACAAGCCCCCAGTAAACAACTTGGCTTATTTGTCTTTGTTGAAGCAGGACCCTGAATTGTCCAGCTATTGCAGAATATCCGAATGCTCCTCCTCCAGAAGTGACAGTAGCTGTAACTCACAGTGCAGCATAGGATCTTATTACAGTGGGATTACAGTTATGAGTTTTCTTTTTAATTAGCATATAGTTAATTAGACTTGAACATTTAACAGACAAGAAGATAAGAACATAGATTATACTCAGAGAGTTGCATTAATAATGTGTTATATTAATTTTTTTCCAATCTTTAAGAAGGAAATATATATATATGAATATAATATGATCCATTTTTAGGAAAACTACATGTGACCTAAACTGACTGTTATCCCTACAGTCTTTACTGAATGTAAAGATGTCTTTGAATCCTTCTTTTAAATAATTTATTTGAAAAATTGAGAGCTCTTAAATAATTGTTCAGATTTTTTGGTTCTAACTCCTATTTTACACTTTATTATATATTATTTATTGTAATTTTCTGGCATGTTTGCATTTTCTCTTTATTTTTCAAATTCTTCTTAAGACTTTTATTAAATATTGTTTCTATTTCTTTGAGATTAAAATAAGAGATAAGGCTAGAAATGAAAGACAACTTCATTATTGTAAAGGTTGTGAAAATAGGAGATAGTACCTAAATAGTAAAATAGTTATGTTTTATCTATAGTGTATTTAATGCAATGTCTATTAATTTTATTTCTTATCATTTAACCCACATATATGTTTTTTATGCTTTACACATGTGATATATTCTCATAAGCAAATTACTTTTTGGAAGAAATTCTCTTATCTTTTATATACTACAAAGCTGCCCTTATCACTTCCCTCATCTTTTGATGTCTCCCATTTGCTCAAGGACCTTCACAATCCTGTCTCAGCATCATCTCCAGAGTCACCCTTTCCCTTCTGACCCTGCCAGGACTTCTTGCAAGCTCTGAATACACCTGGCTCTCTTTGCTGCTGGGTTCCTCATTGTGTCTGAAATGCTCTTTCTCCATCATTGTCTGATTAAATATGACTATTCTGTAAATATCCTCCTAAACACCCCAAAGCCTCCCTGAAAGCAGATCTTGAAGAGATATTTGCACAACCATATTCATTGAAGTATTATTCACAATAGCCAAGAGATGGAAGCAAATCAAATGTTCATCAACAGATGAAGAGATAAAAAATCTGTGGTATATACATTCAATGGATTATTTACTCAGCTTTTAAAAAGAAGGAAATCCTGCCACATGATAAAACATGGATAAATCTTGGGGACACCATGCTACATGAAACAAGCCAGTTATACAAGGACAAATACTGTATGATTTCACTTATATGAGGTATTTCAAATAGCTAAACTAATAGAAACATATAGTAGAATGGTAGCTATCAGGAGCTGGAGGAAGGGAAAATGGGGGCTTGTTTTTTCAATGGGTACAGAGTTTCAGTTTAGCAAGATGAAAAAGTTCTAGAGATTTGTTGCACAAAAATGTGGATATAGTTAATATTACTGAACTGTACACTTAGGAGAGTTTTATACAATAATTATGATAGTTTTATGTTGTGTGTTTTTTACCACGATAAAAAAAGACATAAAGATTTGATTAAGAACAAAGATCAAGTGAACACGTTTATTTTGTTGCTTTTTCACATTCATGATTTCAAGGTTAATGTTTAAATATTACTTTTTCTGAGAATCTTTCAAACTTGTTCTAGAAGAAAGGAAAGCAAATAGAGAAGAATAGAGAGAAGAATGGAGGAAAAGGAAAGTTTAAATGAAGGTCATTTTAAAAACATGAATAAATAAAGCACTTTCCAGTTCAGCTAATGAGTCAATGAAAGATTTAGAGTAAAATTTTGGAAATTATTAATTTTGATATATTGGATTTTATCACAAAATTTAGTCAAATCAGTTTACAAAAATGAAGAACAATAACCTTAACTGATCAGATTTGATGAGGAAAAAAAAAACACGGCAAAATGTTCGATACCATGCATACACATATTGCCCTCAAAGAATGAGTAATTTAAGGTTTATGCTCAGATGTTCCTCCTGTTTTGAGTCCAGAAAAGGATTTTCATGGCTGGTTTAAAGCTATCTCAAGCAGAAGGTTTTAATTAACCAACTATAAAAAGAAATAGCCAGCATAAAAATAGTTACAACTACTTCAAGTTGTGCTATTTACAGTGCAGATCTTTAAAATGTTCAGTTAACTAAAGTGATTGCACATCAATTTATGTAAAGTACTTTGTACACACTATGTGTGTCTCAGTTTTTCCTTGGCATCCACTAGGAAGAGACTATTATGTGGTAGGCATAGCTGGAGAGGAAGAATTGTGAGGGTAAACTCATTGGCAGCATCATGTACTTTTCCAAATGTGAGCACTTTTCCTGCTCCGTTAAGAAGTCAGAAAGCAAAATGCTGACCTAATAATATAGCAAATTTATATGTATGGCTTATTCTGCTATTTTAAATTTTGTTATATTTTTGTTAGTGAGGGGCATGTTGTAAAATCAGTTAAAACCCTAGAAAAAGTTAGGTTGCTTTCTCCACTGAACCTCAACATCAAAGTTTTTCTCATTACAGTTAAGTCAGGATGTTATACCAATCACTCTGGGTCTGAGTTTCCGCGAGGAACATATTTTGGTCCTTGTCATTGTAATTGATGTATTTCGTTTTTGGTTCAGTGATCACCTATTTTGAAGACAATAGATATTAGAATATGTACCTCATCTAACATCAAAAGAATATGAAATAAAAGCAATTTTGGTCTGGCAAATTAAATGTTCTTTTGTATGATGGGGTTTATGTCATTGAAGTGAAGTAAATGATTATTTAAGTCTGTCGTTTTTTGAAGAGTCATCTACAATGAAAATGTAAAAGCCATAATGGGAAGCTAAAAGTCAAGTGTAAGAGTAATGGTAGGGAGGGGTGAGTAAGTAGTCAGGAAAAAGCTCTATATTCTTCTCTTTTTTAAAAAAAAAATTATGGATACATAATAGCTGTGTATATTTATGGGGTATATGTGAAATTTTGATATAAGCATATAATGTGTAATGATCAAATCAGGGAAATTGGGATATCCATTATCTCAAACATTTATTATTTCTTTGTGTTGGGAACATTCCAAATCCACTCCTCTAGTTATTTTGAAATATTCAATAAATTGTTGTCAACTATTGTCACCCTATTGTACTACCACACACCAGATCTTATTCCTTCTAACTGTATTTTTGTAATCCTTAATTAACCGCACTTTTTCCCCCCTCCCACTACCCTTTCCAGCCTCTGGTAACCATCATTCTATTTCATAGCTACATGAGATCAATTTTTTTAACTTTCACATATGGTTTAAACCATGCTATATTTGTCTTTCTGTGCTTGGCTTATTTCACTTAGTATGTCTTTCAGTTCCATCCATGTTGATGTAAATGAAATGATTTCACTGCTTTTTGTGGCTGAATAGTATTTCATTGTGTATATATATACCATATTTTCTTTATCCACTTGTCCATTGATAGACATTGAGGCTGATTCCACATCTTTACTATTGTGACTAGTGCTGAAATAAACATATGAGTGAATGCAGGTATCCTTTTGATATAGTTATTATTTTTCTTTTGAATAAATACCCAGTAGCGGGATTGCCGGATTATATAGCAGCTCTATTTTGACTTATTTGAGAAATCTCCATACTGTTTTCCATAGTGGCTATGCTAATTTATATTCCCACCAACAGTATATAAGAGTTTTCTTTTCTCTGCATCCTCACCAGCAAAGATCTTTTTTGTTTTTTTTTATTTTTGTCTTTTTAGTAATAGCCATTCTAAGTGGGATAAGATGATATCTCATTGTGGTTTTGATTAGCATTTCCCTAACAACTAGTGGTGTTGAATATTTTTTCATAAAAATATTTCATATTTTTTCACATTTTATATTCCTGTTGGCCATTTGAATTTTGTATATGATGAGAGTTAGAGGCCTAATTTCATTCTTCTGCTTATGGATACCTAGTCTTCTCAGCACCATTTATTAAAGAGACTGTCTTTTTTTTCCTTTTTTTGTTCCCCTTCTTTAAAGTCTGGACTAGCTTCTCTGTCTGAGCTCCCCCAATGCTTGCAGGCTTTTATGAAAGTGATAATTAAAAATATGTGAGAAAAAAAGGCTTAAGGTATTGGGCAAGTTTGAAAGCAGATAGTAACATAAAATGAAACATATTAAAAAGGCTAGAAGAAATCATTTTGAGTATACAAAACAAATAAAACTATTGTGTTTTAGAGTGAAAAAAGACTTAAGATGGAAGAAATTTAAAAACCAAACTAAAAATTGAGTTTAACAGGAAAAGAAATTTTAAATACATTATTCAAAATATGGAAGAGAAAAAGAGAAAAGAGAGAGGAAAGATATTAAAATTAACATTTGTAATACAGTATTTAAATTTAAAAAAACCTATAAAATTAGGGATCACTAAAAATAAAAAATAAAACCTAAATGGTCATAAAGCATGATAATTGACAAATATATGCTTAAATAAACAAAATTCCAAAAGAAAATATGTCGATGGTTAAGAATTAAAAGCTCCTAGAGAATTTATTAAGTCCTAAATCCTTATAAATAGTGCACTGCTGAGGGAGTAGAATTCCTTTATAACTGGAAGAAAGCCAAGATGAAGAAAAGGCATGAACTGTCCTTTCTTTTTTCATTTTTGTTTGAGATCAGAGGCTCACACCTTTTTGGTGGACACATTTTTGCTCTATCTTAATAGGAAACAAACATCACAGGATTCTTATTCCTACACTGTGCTGCAAGCAGAAATACTAACCACTGATACCACAACTCATTACTAGGAATCTTATCTTAATTTCATAACAAATATTGTTGTATTTTGAAATGCCAAAGTTTTTATAAAAATTATACATTTTAAATATGCAGAAAATACAGAAAATGAATTACCCATGTATCATTAATCAGCTTTATTTCATCTTAATGTTTTAACATATGTGCTAGCTGAAATATCTACTCCTTGTGTTTGCTTTTCCAAGAAAATTGTCTATTCATCTAAATTAACAAAGATATTGCTAATGATGTTTTTTTAAATATCTGCCATATATGTATTTATGTTCCTCTGTGCCTTATCTTATTTATTTAAGTATTTTCTCTGTTTTCTTTTATTAGGTCTGGTAGAAATTTGTCTTGCTTTTTAAGTCTTCTAAAATAATCAGTTTTGGTGTGATCATTTAAAAATTAAAATAATTTAAAAATTTTCCAATGAATTATAAATATTTCCACTTATGTTTATTATTTCCTTTTTTACATTTTTCTTATTATATATTATTATGAGTTGAATTGTATCTTCCCAAAATTCCTGTGTTGATGTCCTAACCCCAGTGCCTGAGAATGTGACTATACTTGGTGATAGGGCTTTTTTTTAAAAAGGTAATTACAGTTAAATGAGGTTATTAGGATGAACTGTCATCCAATATGACTGTGTTATTATAAGAAGAGGAGTTTAGAACATGGACACACATAGAGGAAAGATCACGTGAAGATACAGGGAGAAGATGGAATCTTCTACAATCCGAGGAAACAGACCTCAGAAGAAGTGGACACTTTGATCTCAGACTTCTAGCCTCCATAATTGTGAGAAAATAAATTTTTGTTGTTTAAGACACATATTTGTGACACTTTGTTAAGAAAGATCTAACAAACAAACATATTCATGCATTGCTTAATGACAGGTACACGTTCTGAGAAATGCATCATTAGGCAACTTGATTATGGGCAAACATCATAGAGTGTACTTACATTAACCTCAGTGGTGCAGCCTAGTAGATGGATCATATGGTTATATGGCATAGCCTATTGTTCCTAGGCTACAAACCTGTACAGCATGTTACTGTGCTGAACTGTAGACAATTGTAACACAATGGTAAGTAGTGTGTATAAACATATCAAAACATAAAAAAGGTAATGCATTACACTACAACGTCACCACAGCTATGACATCGCTAGACAATAGGAATGTTAGATTTTTTTGCCCACCACTTTTGAGCTGTTTTCAGCCTTTTCCTTGCCCCATTTTTGTTCATTTCCTGATCCTCGAAAGTGAGTTATTATTGTTTGCTGATTTTTAGTTTGCTTTTATATATTGTATTTCTCTTGTGAAATGTTATGTATTATATATCTTGTTTGGCAGTTTTGTTATAACAAGTTCTAATAATATTTATTTGTAAAGTATCTTTTTCTCCTTCCTTTTTCCTTCAAAGATAGACAGTCATATGTTTGTGCTTAGAAAACATAGGATCTCACTCATAAGACTACTGGAAATATTTCCAAAAAGTTCTATAATATGTACGTACTTATCTTAAGCCCATTTCTTTTTATTAGAAATTTAAATGGAGAATGTGATAGTAGTACTTTATAATTTACTTGGAAAAGATTAAATTATGAATCTATTTTATGTGTATTAAAGACTATATTATAGATATTCATGCACTTGTATACATAAAAATAAACTGCAAATAAAAATAATAATTTTCACTGTGCATTTGTATATTTATCATTTAAAACTGATTATCACAATGTCAACCAAAAATTGAGTATAAAAATTTAATTTAATTTCATATGAACCAAACAGCCTCGGTTTATATTATTAACCTACTTGTTAGATGCTATGGAAGCTACTAAAACAAAGTAAATAAAAAAGTTAACTCAGTCATTTAGAACATTTAGGAGATGAAGAAAATGAGTTGTTTGTCCATTATACAAAAGCATGAATATATTCATGAAATTTAGTAAAAATTTAAGCCACAACATGCTGTTAAATCTATTGCAGAATAGTTTTGGGAATAGATTCAGGCTATGATCTGCAGATTTCCTATTTCAATAATTCCTCACTCTACTATGGGTTTCAGTAAATTAAGTATTCTTCAATAAGGTGTCCTTAAAAACAAAAATAGCCTTCATTGTTCAATAACAAAATTAAAAACAAAAGCAGAAATGATACTGATTATCTGTTTTTCTCCCTACTTACCAGTTCTTCACTTTGAGCCCTAGCGTAAAAGATCATTATAGTCCAGGACATAATTCTGTTATAATAAATGTTGCCCACTGTATTCTAGCTCTGGATTAAGACTTGGTTGTATGGATACCTGCTTTTCCCATCATGAAAAAACTCACAGATTTGTAATAATAAATAATAAAAATAGCTACCACCAAATAAGACATTGGCATGTTGTAAGGGGTCATCAGCTCTTTTTTGGTTAGAGAGTTCAATATATCAAAATATTTTTCTGGCTAGGTACTGTTAACTGCTAGGAAATGAACTTTGTTATCATTCAAGCCAAAATCACCCCACTCTCTGAACTCTGAGTATTAATATTTGCCTTTACCTCATTTTTCAAAGAATGTAAAATATAGAATGTGTGTGTGTGTGTGTGAATGTGTGTGTGTGTGTGTGTGTGTGTGTGTGTATGTTTTCAAAACTCAGGAACTTACTTCAGTATACTTCAAACCTTTAATTTCATATGATTCTTTTGCTTCTGTTTCCTAAATCACAACTGTTTTTTCCTTCTTTTCTTATATATTTGAATTAAGGCTGGAGTTGGACAGTTGGCTAGATTTATTATTTCACTTTCTCTACCAGATCCCTCCCTCCCTCACTCACACTCTAATACAAACCTCGCTAGTAAGACACTCAGGTTGTGCCAAATCTCCCAGAACACTATCCCTATCTAGGCCCACAATGCCAGTCTTGCCTTTTCCTATATGGAGACATTTATCAGGAAATTGGAACACAACCTGGATGAGATTAGCCCCTCTGCTTGGAAAAAAATTATTTTAAAAATCATGTTGAAAAAATATAGAAAATTCTCTATGCAGTGAAGATGGTTATATAAATCTAGGGGAACCAGGACTTAGAAATACTTCTTATTGGTCAATGAATGAAAGTCCTAATTGTATTGTAGATTAATAGAGAGACTATTTATTAAGGGAAGGGAGTCAGTTTATGGAAATCTTTAAAGAAAAGTAGAGGGGACTGAGAAATTTGACAGACTTCCAGGGAAGAGATATTAGTTATCAGGTGCTTATTTATATTAATTGAGATTTGTATAATATTTCCCTTTCAGCAGAAAAAGTCATAAAACTTTTACACAGTTTGAACAATTCTTATCCCTTAATTCAGATTCTGTCTCATTTAGCCTCTCCTGGACAAGGAAGGCAGGTTACTAGTCGAGGGCAGGAGAAGGTATCTAAAATGTCAGGAAAGCGTGGGGACAGGGGTGGTGAGGGATGATTTTAGGCAAACTGCTGTATGTGGAACTCTCAGGGCTTCTGAAGGACCCTGAATGACTGCATTGGAGAAACATCATGATAATAGAGCCAGGTGGAGAGGAATGATTTCAGAATGGAGGAAAACAAAAGAGGAATTTTGGAGCCAAGAGTGGGAGACAAAACCGTGGCTTAATTTTTATAGCTAAGAGAAAATGGTTTCAGAGTTTGTTTGTTTTTGGTATCTTCTGTCTGCTATATGGGTCAGGAAGTAGCTTACCAAGGAAACCTGGGACTTGTAACTGAACATGCCAGGTACATGGTTCAGGAAGGCCACGTCCTGAGAAGAAAGACTGAGAACTCAAACTACTGTGAACATATGATCAACAACAAATGTGCATTCTTGTCTATACACTGTTTTTGGTAATTTTGATTGCCTTGATTCAACACCTGAGAGCTTAGTAGAAATGGAAATAGTTATAAAATTGAAATGCTGGACCATAAAAGCTGAGGGTAAGGCTATGGAACATGACAAACATTTCAAGCACAGACCATCCTATAAGTCTTCATCCGGGTGTATGTGGGGTGGGGGGAATCATTTCCTTTCTTTCTGTGATATATTTTGGGCTATTGCTCCTTAACTGCATGAGCATATGGATTGAGAAACTGTAAGAGACAGCAATTATTTGTAGCAGGACTGCTTTAATCTAACCTTATTCTATATTTTGGAATGCAAAAATTAATGTAGGTGTCGATATCCAAGCTGTGTGGAAAGGTGTTTATGTGCATACATATGCTTAATTTAATGTTATGTTGTAAGTTAATAATAGCCAGTTTCCTCAGTATAGATGTTTTGAACATTTTTCCAGTGTGAACTAATATAATCACGTTGTAACTATTTACGAACAGCTGCCTCATTACAAAAGTGCTGACATATCCTTTACTGTATTGATGCTGATTAGTGGGTAGAAACCAGCTCACTACATTCCAGAGTATAGGAGGTTTATCCTTCTTAGAAGTATTTTTATACCCCATGGAAACTTGATATTTTTTTAAATGAGGAGTACAAATACTAATATATCCTCTCCATCAGACTGTGTAATATTTTTCTTAAGGCTTCATATGTTAAAGGAATAGACTTTGAATCTGTTCTCAAGAATCAATGTCACATTGAAAAATTGCTGTTGATTTTAAACCTATTTTTGGAAATGCATAGATCAGTTCCTCTATTCCACATATAAACCAATTCTTGTGCATTATTCTATTCTACTTGTCAAGTTTCCATCTGAAATGTTGGTTCTTAGTAACACTCATGACTGAAGAATGACCAGAGAGACCAAAGTAATGCAAACATGAAAATGAGGTTTATTGATGAGAAAAAGATAGGATTATAGAACAAGAGCAAGATTAATAATGAAATATACAGTGTTTTTCCTTAATAGTCCAGAGCGAGGAAAACACACTTGTAAACAGATAGTTATAAATGAGTATTAAAATATCCAATGGTAGATATATACAAGATGTGAAGTTAGTAAAGAGAAGACAATAATTATGGTGTTGTTTATTTGGGGAGAAATGAAAGACTTTCAAGAAGAGGTGCCACGTGAACAAAGTTTCTAAGAATGAATGCATTTGCCAAGTAGACAGAAAGGAAGACATTTCCAGCAGTGCATATTGCCCCTGCATTCCATTTCTGCAGAGCCAACACAAGCACAGGCAACTAAAAGTGTTTCAGTGTGGTTGGATTAGGAATCCAGAGGCAAATAATGGTGGGGACTGAGACTGCAGATGCAAGGAATTACCAGATATAAAGGATGTTTTATGCCTTGCTAAGCAAGCTGGACTTCATCCTATAATTAATGGGAAACCACTAATTGGTTTGAAGCATAGTGATAATGTTTTTATATTTATGTTGTGGCAAAATCACTTTAATGGCAGATCTGGGGGTGGATGAGGGAGAGAAAGTTTGGAGTCAGGAAGCAATAATGCATGTGATGATGAGGGTATATATTTAGACAAAAGCAGTGGGGAAGAAGATAATTTAAAATTGAAAGTTATTTCGAGTCAAAAATATACAGGAAGCTATGGACATGGATAAAATTGCCAAGGTTGAATGTATAATGTATTGTAAAAGAAACAAGTGCTACAAGCAGAATTGTAAAAAGCATTGGCATTTAGAGCATAAAAATAAAAAAGAACCAGCATAAGGGACTGAGACAAAAGTGAAGTAGGAAAAGAACCTGAGAAGTATAAAGTGATTGATATATGCATTTTCTACACTTGGTTGTCATGTTTTTCTCTTAAATGGAGCTCATGCATTTGAACTGAAGCCATTTCTGTTTAAATTTGTTTTAGCACAGTCCTATGTCATGTCAATTTTATTGAACAATTTTATTTTCTGTCACTTGTACATTATCCCGAACTTATTCTTACTGAGATTTTTCTTTATGTCCTTAAAAAAATTTTTTTGACACATTAAAGCATAATATTATTTAGTGAAGGATGTGGAAAAACCCGACAAGATATAAAACCTCCTAATAAATTTTTCATCTTATAATCATTACTAACATTAACCATAGTTTCATATATATTAATATTTTTACTTAGAACTATAACTGAATAATTAAATTTCAGTTTTTCATAATTGACAAATTTTAAGAAGTCAAAAAAACCAAGGGCTGACTCCAACTAGCCCTGTGGTGAGGATGTGAATTAAGGAGAATTCTTAAACAATGTTGATGAAAGTGTGAAATCCTAATAAATTTTAATATTTTTTTTAATGTCAAAGACATGTAGAGAGAAAATAAAGTAAAACGTTTGACAGAGAAAACTTCAAAAACATAAAATAAATTGTATGCTTTGGTGATATTTCTGTTTTATATTTGTTAGAAAAAAATGGTGGCATGGAATTACCTATTCACTTAGGTCAGATTAATAATTATTTAATGTTTCAAAGATAAATTTCTTGATTTTTAAATTTTTTTCTTTTGTCATGGAATTAATGGGACAATTATAATCTCCAAACACCCAGTTTGCAGGAGTGAAGAAAAACTTCCGTTATATTAGACAGAGAGGGTTGTCAGAAGAGGCTTAATTTTCTTTAATGTAATGGAAATTTTCTCACTATAGGGTTCCTTAACTCTATTTGTTGCTTCTTTGTCAATGTGCAAAGAAGTCCTGGTGAGTTATCACATACCACTAATGTGTAGGAATACCACCTACAGGGCACTGGAGTAAATATTCATCTCCCAAATTAACAAGGAACACTTTAAACCAATGGTATTGGAACTAGTTTCCTTAAAAGTATCTCATTCTTCATTGTTGCATTACAGATGATGATAAAGTCCCTTCTAGTGTTGGCATGCTTTATTTTCAGATGATTTTGACAAGAAATACTTTGTAAATGTTGGAGATTTCTGTTCCCATTTGATATACAAGGTATTTCTATCCTTGTTTGTTCATTTGTTTTCCCTTGTTTTTTTGGTTTATGAACTAATTTTATTGCTTCATCACTTTACTGGAATAAAATCTCCATGTCTAAACATGATGAATCATAATGTGTGGTGTTATAGATTCATTTCATATACTAACTCTTCTCTCTTACAGTGTCTCTCTTCTCAAAGTGGATTCTGCAAACCCAGTAGGGTTGATACTAGATTTGAAACTATACCTGTTCATACCTATATGGTAGATGATATTATCCTAGTGTTAGGTAGATATCAAGGGATTCTGGGTCTCCCAGGGATGAAAGTGGGTACTTTGCCTTGGTGCAATTTCCCCACCTGGGAAGAAGTACAAGGGTGGGCTCCATGCCCCCATCTTGGTCCTGCTCCAACATGATCCTTCCCTGAGCTACTACCATACCTGGGGGAGGAGGAAACACCCTATGAATCTGACAACCATAACTTAGCATACCAACTGCAAAAGAATACAGAGGACTGTCTAGCCCACAGGCCAAACAGCATGGTACCATAAAGTCCCAAAACTGACCTAGAACAATCCCCATGCGTAGTAATGCAACTCCCAACTGTCCAATCAAAGTGGTTCCATGGTGATGTCTGAGCCACTAGGGAGGTCCCAATCTGGGCACTATAAAACAAGACTCACACAATAACCAATCCCTTTTTTGCATCCTTCACTTTGTTCTCCCTTTGCTGTGACAATGGGTCTGGTTGTCATCTGTGGTGTATGTATCACACTCTGTAGAACTGTATCTTGCTCTTGCCCTATAATCCTATCTTTCTCTCCTCAATAAACCTCATTTTTATGCTTGTGTTACTCTGGTGCATCTGGTCATTCTTCAGCCATGGGCGTGCCCAGAACCTACGTTTCAGACTATATCTGACACTAGGATAATCGGACAATTATCCTGAGCCATCTGTAAGGATTTATCTCAAACGTGTTAAACATGGTTGGAAGACTTTTTTACACAGAGGTATATAGACTTTACCCATTTTTTTCAAGGATATAATCTGAACGTACATCATTTTAGCAGACAGACTTTAAGGTGGCTCCGTGATGGTGTTCAGGCCTTTGTGCAATCCTTGAGTGTAGGAGGGACCTGTTACTTTATTCCAACCAATGAAATGGCAAAGGAAAGGCAATAGATTTATGGTCACTATAAGTATGTGATTAAATAAGAATATATAGCTGGTCTTGGTTGAGTCTCTTTCTTTGTTGCAGGGTCTGAAGAAGAAAGTGTTCATGAACCTATAACTGTAAATAAATAAATGAAGTCTGCCTTCAACCTAAGGGAGCTTGGAAGCAGATCCTTCATTAGTCCACACTCTGAATGAGAACCCAGCCTTGGCTGACACCTTGATTGAAGCCATATAAGACTCTGTAAGAGAACCCAGGCAGATGTGGGTAACCCACAGCTGTAATAACAATAAATATGTGTGGCTGTAAGCTACTAAATTTGTGGTAATTTGTTACATAGCAATAGAAAACTATCGAAAATAAAGTACTAATCACTCATGTAGACAGTGAAGCTGTTTTACTTTTTTGTTTTTAATTTGGGAATAAGACAGTAAAACGCACATATCTTAGATATTAATCCCAATGAATTTTATACATACATTACCTTTGAAAAAGGTGTAAGTTATTTTGTTAAATAGTTTTTGTAATATTGCTACTGTTTCTTTCTAAAATGTTTGGAAGTATTCACCATTAAATTATTAGGGAACTGGAGTTTTCTTTGTGGGAAAGTTTTGAATTAGGTATCCATTTTATTAAACAAACATAGGACTATTTAGATTTTCTATTTGTTGATTTGTACATTATGTTTTCCAGCCACTTTTTCATCTAAATTAAAAAAAATATTGGCATAGTTAATAATATTCTGTCATTAAGAGAATGTCTTGTGATCTATAGTTATGCCCTCTTATTCTTTTTAGGTATTTGTAAGTTGTGTTTTCTCCTTTTTGTTTCTTGATTTGTCTTGCTAAATATTTATCACTTTGAGTAATCTTTCTGAAGGATATACATTTGGCTTTGTGGATTCCTTTCTATTATGTATGTTTATAATTTCATTAATTTTTGCCCTTATTTCCTTTCTTGATGTTATTTTCTGAAACTTGTTGACATGGAGGCTTTAGATAATTGACCTTCAAACTTTTATCTTATCTAGCATTTTTCTTTAAAGTTAAATTTTCTTCTATTCACTCTATTCCCTTGAAGCTATATTAGGGTGGTTCTTATTTCAGATTTGCTCTTGCTCCTCACATATAGCTTTTATTCCCAGGACAGGATCCCTTACCTTTGATCTGGCCCTTTTGAGATATCAACTAAGCCTGGAATACTTATCTAGGTCTCTCCCTTCTGGCTGTGACTGAAAGCCAATGTCTATCCACAACTAAGAAGGCCTCTGAAATCTACAACGTGCAATTATCAAATCAGTGTAATTAGCATATTCATCACTTCAAACATTGTTTATTTCTTTGTGTTCTGAACATTCAAAATCATCACTTCTAGCTTTTTAGAAATATACAATAAATTAAATTAAATATATTCACCATATAGTGCTGTAGAACAGTAGAACCCATTCCTCCTATCTGGCTAATCAACTTCTAAGTTGATCCACTAATCAAGTTCTTCCCATCCTCCCCTCCCCCATTCTTCCTAGCCTCTAATACCCGTAATTCTACCCTCTACTTCTACGAGTTCAAAAATTTGTTTATTAGCTTCCATAAATGAATGAAAAGCTGAGATATTATCTTTCCATTTCTGACTTATTTTGATTAATGTAATGTCCTCCAGGCTCATCCATGTTGTCCTGAATGATAGGATTTCATTCTTTTTATGGCTGAATAGTATTTCCTTGCATATGTATACCATATTTTCTTTATCCACTCATTTACTGACGGATATTTAGGTGGATTGCATATCTTAAGTAGTATGGCAATAAACATGGGGTGTAAGTATCATTTTGATATGCTGATTTCCTTTCCTTTGTATAAATACCCAGTAGTAGAATTGCTGGATTGTATGGTAGTACAATTTTCAGTTTTTTGAGAAACCTCCATACTGTTTTCTATAATGGCTGTACTAATTTACATTCCCACAAACAGTATAAAAGAGTTCCCTTTTCTCTGCATCCTTGTTGGCATTTCCTACTTTTTTTTTTGTCTTTTTAATAATAACCATTCTCAGTGGAGTGAGATGATGTCTCATTGTGGTTTTCATTTGCATTTCCCTGATGATTAGTGATGTTGAGAATTGTTTCATATATTGATTGGCCATTTGTATGCCTTCTGTTGAGAAATATCTGCTCAGTTCCTTTGCCCACTTTATAGTTGAATTATTAATATTTGGATTTTTTTTTTATTTTTGCTGTTGAGTTGCTTGAGTTCCTTGTACATACCATATAGTAATTCCTTGTTTGATAAATAGTTTGCAAATGCTTTCTCTTATTCTATAGGCGGTCAAGAGAATCCACCATCTTGGCTCTTGGTTTTATACTCAGATTCATCCTTTCTTTTCTGTTAAAAAGTGGCCAGTGCTTGCAACTGGGAAGGCTTTTTAGCCTTTGCTTGACTATTGAAGGTTGGGAGCTAATGGGCATTTTAAAATTTTGTACTGTTTTGTCCCTTTAAGTCCACACTGCTGTAATTCCATTAAAACCATTGTGAGCTTCAGGGTATCAAATTATGATCTGCTATATTTGACAAACGCCACACTCACATTTCCTTGTCAAGCAAGGTGATAAGAAAAAGAGTCAATCATAATTGTGAAAAATGTTTTGTTCAGGAAAAGTGTCTATGAATCTTATCTTTAAGATACTTAGAGACCCCTTTTCCTGGGTCTCAGTTCCTTGATATTCTTTACAAACTATTATTTATAGTTTGTAAACTCTGCTATACTCTTACTTATATCTAACATTCATATATAACTTTTTATAAGAATAATGTTTTTATCACCAAATTATGAATTAACATTAAGCTTTAAAGAACAGTTCTAGCCAGGAATGAGAAAGAACTAATAATATAGTTAGAATATTTTTCTTCATACAAAATAAGTAAAAAAAATAGTAAGTTATATAAAATACTTCAGATAAGAACTGAAATGTCCATATAATCAAATTATTTGATGAAATTATTTGGAACTTATGAAAATAATTTTTCCTCTTGCTATTGCCCAGCTTAGCAATTTTTATTTTACTTTCAAAACCTAAATACATATTATCTTTCATGTTTGGAATGTTGTCCATAATGTATGAATCCTAAACTAAGGCCATATCACTGAATGTCCCAATTATAGAACTTAATTTACTGCAAAAAAGAAATGGAAAAAATAACTTAAAGTAGACTGCTGCCTTGGGCAGTATAACAATTAGATACCTTTAGTTGAATTAACAAAAAGTATTAGTTAAAATACAGAGAAAAAAATCTAAGCATGTGCCAACTTGTATAATAGTAAGGAATTTACAAAACCCTGATGAAGTGAATCATGGAAGTTGAGTAGAAAAGTTAGATTTCCGCACTGAGGCATGAATGAAAAAAGAGCAGAAACTTGCCTGTCTTGATCTTGATGTTGGATAGAGGGGGCAGGGTGGAGAAAATATTTGAAAAGAAATATTAGAATAAAATTTTTGATAGACAATAACCCTGATATTACGGAAGTCTAGTGAAATCTAAACAGGATGTATAAAATCGGTCTCCACCTAAACATATCATAGTTGAACTACAGAGAGCCAAATAAAAAGAGAAATATTAAAAGTAGCCAGAGGAAAAAAAAATACCAGGTATAAAAGAATATTAATTGATGACCAGTTTATATTTAACAACTATTAGGAGACAGGAAATAATAAAATAATTTCTTTAATATGCTGAAATAATATAACTGTCAGTCTAGAATTTAATATTCAGAATAAATATTTTCTAGTTGTAAAGGAGAAAGAAAAATATCTTCAGGAAAACAAAAACCTATAGTTGACTACCAACAGATACAGACTAAAAGAAATCATAAAAAAATATGTAGAAGAAAGAAAATTATATCAAGCTGAAGGCCTAAGATGGAAGAAAGTATGAGAAGACATATTGCTAAATATATGAGTAAATATAAAGCAACATTGACTAGAAGAAATAATTTCTAATTTGTAAAATAACATGCTAAAATTAAAATGTTGGACAAAATAGCAAATGCATAGGAAAGGATTATTCAGAGGTCCTTTAATATTTTTGGAAAATTATATAACTATTAATAAATTTAATACTTTGTTCAGTTAAATAAGTACACTATAATTGAAAATATAACTATTATCAGAATAAATTTAAGCATTATAATTTGGAAATAGTAAAGAAAAAAGTATAAAAAGAGAACAGATGCCCTCATAAATCTAAAAGAAGAAAGAAGGGGAAAAACAGAAAAAGGGAAAAGAAGAAAGCTAAAATATTATTTTAGAAATAAATCCAATTACAGTGAAAATCACTTTAATTTTTTCTTAGAAAAACCTTGAAAGTGACCAGTATTTTTTCTCTTTTTAAAAACTTTTATTTTGAAATAATTATAGATTCATAAGAAATTGAAAGGATAGTATAGATAGGTCCTTTGTATCCTTCACTCAGTTTCAAACAAATACATTATATCTTAGGTAACCATAGTATAAAAGTCAAAACCAGAAAATTGACAATTGTATAATGTATTTATTAATATATAGTTATGCTATATTATGTCGTGTCTATTCTTGCATCTAATACCACAGTTAAAATAGGGAACTAATCTATCACCGCAGAAATACCTCTTTAGCCACCGCCTAATTTTCTATTTCTAAAGAATATAGTCTTTTTTGAATCTCTTGATTTTTTTTAGTGTATTTTTTCCTCCATTGTTAGACTGGACATTTCTATCGTACTGTCTTCAAGTTTACTGATTTTCTCCCATCTTTTCCATTTTACTGTTGAGCCCATCCATTGAGATTTTATTTTGAACACTCTTGCACCCTCACATAGTAAATGTATTGAGCATTCCTTAACCTTGTCTACGTATGGCTTGTGCAAACACAGAAGGTTAACGCTATGACTCAGGATAAGCAGTCACGTGGTTTCAAAGGTAGTTGTTTACCTGTGGAACACAGAGGGTTTTCAGCAGTCCTCCACTCTACCTATCTGACATTTGAGAAAAACAAGGCACAGAATGATCTATTAACTTCTCTGTGGACATATAGCTAGTGAGTCACAGTCAAAATTTGATTCCAGGCCGGTGCGGTGGCTCACGCCTGTAATCCTAGCACTCTGGGATGCCAAGGCGGGAGGATTGCTCGAGGTCAGGAGTTCGAGACCAGCCTGAGCAAGAGCGAGACCTGGTCTCTACTAAAAATAGAAGGAAATTATCTGGACAACTAAAAATATATAGAAAAAATTAGCCGGGCATGGTGGTGCATGCCTGTAGTCCCAGCTACTTGGGAGGCTGAGGCAGGAGGATGGCTTGAGCCCAGGAGTTGGAGGTTGCTGTAAGCTAGGCTGATGCCACGGCACTCTAGCCCGGGCAACAGAGTGAGACTCTTGTCTCAAAAAAAAAAAAAAAAAAAAAATTTGATTCCAAACTTTTGATTGAGAGCCCATGCTCTTAAACATAAATTATTATTCCAATTAAACCCTATCTAATGGAGATAACATATCTGGTAAATATAATAAGCAGAATAGTATTACCCAGATATCTTACATATCAATAAGGAACAGAATACACCATAATAGAAATAAAAAAGAACTAAACTATGTCTCATTACTTTTCCAGCACTTAAATTTTATTGTTTGCTATATTTACTGCCAGAAATTTCTCAAGTAGCAGCTGGTATAATAATCAATAAAAAATTATAAATGAAAGTGTGAAAATTTAGTTCTATTCTGTTTCCTAAAACATATGGTATGCCAAATAAGTATTTGCTATTATTTTCCTCAAATTTCAGACAATGTATATTATTGCCCATTGCACTAGTTTTTCTTTTATACTAAAGAGATATTATAAAAAGAGAAATAAATAGGAACATGAATGATGTTTGTTTATATAATGTTATCAAAATATTAAATACTAATGTTGCAGCTTATACATGGTGTTTACTTATCATTTCTAACACTTGTGTCACATCCTGTTCCTTTCTAGGAAATACAATAAACAGATGGCAGTTTAGTTAATTGCTTAGTCAATTTTTATGTCTGTTCCATTGTGTCTGTACATGTCAGAGAGAAAGAACTTTGTGCTGTCTTTCACGTACCAATCTTTAAATACTATTATCTTTCTTATTTGTTTTTTAGTGTCCAGTGGTGATCATAACCTCCATCCTTGAGCCCTCTCCTAGATTACTGTGTGTAATTGTTCAATGGAAATGAAAAAATTATCTGGAAAAAGAGCTCGACTTACCATTTATTAATCTTTCCCTTCTCCAGTCATTTGCCTTTGCCTTCCCTACTCCTTTGGATGGCCCTTGCTGCTTGCTTCACCTTTGTTCAGCTAATTATCTTTTAGCTCTCATAGCCAAAGTCGGGTTGGATGCCCCTCTCCACCCTTTATCCTGCTCAGGACTCTGTTGTGGCACACGCCACAGTGTATCTTCATTCTTCTCTGACAGAACTCCAAGACACACTACTGCGTCTACTGGATTGGTGTGGTCCAAGCACACAAAACGGAACTGACATTAAGTGGGCAATGTGTAACCGTCTGATAACTTAATAAATAACTGACACCAGAATAATTATAGAGAAAGAATGTGCCATCTCTAAACATTAGAATTTTATCGTCTGAAAAGACAGAGGCTGAAGTACACTCGATGAAATTTAAAAAGATCTAGAACAAATGCATGCAGAACTATTACTCAAACCCTGTATTTAGCAAACTAAAAGAACAAATTTAAAATAAAATAGTACAACCAGTTATTATTTGATTGCATTATTAATACTAATTTTCATACTAATAGTGTCTTTAATTTATTAAATGCTTATCTGACCCAGTATTGGTAAGTATTGTTCTGAATCTTCTACACAAGTTAGAGTGCCAGTTCAGAACTTTCTTTTAATGGATACTTCCAGATTTCCAAAAATAACTTTTTGTGGGTCTACGGAATAACGGAGTTGGGAAGAAGGGCAGGGGCTGGTGATGAGGATGAAAGAAGTTAAATATGATGCATTTCTAAGCACAGATAGTTACTTTTCCTTGATTTTTCATATAAAAAATAGTTCGTATATAATTTTAGTGCTAATGGTAAAATGTCAAGAGGGGAGGTAGTTTTCAGTAAAAACATAGTCACCATGAATAATTTCTTATAAGTAACTTTCCATTTGTTAGTTTTTTAATTAAACCTATATTTTTCTCAAGAATATCACTTTTATTAATTTTCAGTGCTTGTTAATTGTCAGTATTCATTAAAATGCTAAGAATTTTAAGTGAAATGGCCAACTTCACATATGATATATAAACATTAATGTAGCACAATTTGAGTATATTGCACACATGGAAAATACACATTCAGCGTGCTCCAACACATTTTGTGTTTTTTTTTTTTCCAAAAAATAACTCTGACTTCAGTGAGCCCTGTATACTTCACTGAGAGTCAAGTTCAGTCAATTAATATATTTGGCATAGTGAACTGATAAATCAGAATTGCAATTATCAGGGACAGATAAAACCACACAGAAAAAAAGAGTGTATAAAGTTGCCATCTCCTGAGAAATCAGTGACAGATTTCCTTGGAAGAGTCAAGCACCATCAATTTGAGGTAAAGGATTAGAGAAGTTTCTTTAATTAAAAAGCTCACATGCACAAAGCAAGGAAAATCATTTTCCCTCAGCTCGATGATGTTTAGAAGGGTAAAGAATCAGGTTGTTAATTCAGTTACTCTTAAATGTTGATCTGGAGTCAGGGCTGTCACTTGTTTGATGGGTAGCATCTACTGCTCTTCAGTTTGTGAGCCAGTTTTCTGCACAGCAAGGAGACCTATGCATAAATCTTAATAGAGAGGGTGGATAGTGGATTGCTTCTTAAAGCAGTCAGTAGCTAACAAATTACCATCCTTGGATGAAAAATGAGGTCATAAAGATTTAAATGTGGCAAGAAAGAAGAAGGTGCTGTCCACGCAGGAAAGATACTTAGTGTGAACCCATCTGTGGTAATAGATTAATTGCCTTCATTAGTAAAGATGTATATCTCACACTAACCATAAATAAATGTTTCATATCTGCTCATGAATGATTACTCTGTTGATATAGAAGGTAAAACTTATTTTCAAAGAAAAGTATAAGTAAATATTTTTCCAAAATTTTCTATAATTTGAAACATACTTCCACTATAAAGAATAATTATATATCATGCAAAGAAATAGAGATGAGTTGCTATAATAAACTACATTACCTCTAATGAGTAGTTATACACCTTACATTAGTTTGAGAGATAATTATAGCTGAAGAAAACTATACTCACTGGCCTTGCTTTTGTTTCAGCCTTTAGAGGGAATCAGACTTTTTTTAAAAAATCACTTAATTCAGTTGTGCCCTATCTTAACTTAAGATTTCCCATTCTCAGTTCAAAATGATGACTTCTGCACTTCATTCTTTCATTAGTATATAATTATTATATATGGTATTCAGTGGGAAAAATACTCCAGCTTGAAAAAATAGATCCTGAAATAAATTTTTTATTTTTCCTTAAGGGATGCCAGAGTAGGTAGCAGTGGATTAAGAAATTAATTAGGGTACACTATTTAAATAGCACATAATATATAATAAGTAGTGTATAGGAAACAAAATGGAGCATGAGATAATTATTGATATATAACAACATTCAATCTAAAGCTATTAGAGGGATAGGGCTATCAGGACCCCAGGTTAACAATAATTGGATAGTGGGCGTAACTTTAGATAAAGTAAAAGAACAAAAATGTTAAATTCTACTTTATATCAATTCAAAACACCCAATTTTTTGCATAAAGAAATTATTTTCACAATAAAATATAATATGGGAACTTTTAAGTGAGTCCCTATGTAAGGGGCATTAGTTGGGAATATTTAACAGCTTCCATGGGGATCACACAAAAGGAACTGTAGTACATAAGGTTGAGTATTTCAAATACACTTCCTACTCAAGTGAGCCAGATTGATTTGACTACTTGTTCTTCTTCTGTGTCTATGCTAATTGCAAACACCTCACAACTCATAAACTTTTAACATACCCCAACTGAGAGGGACTCTGTGATCAAGGAAAAGGAAACTGTCTCTTCAGTACATTGTGTCTCACTCCAAGAGAACAAGAAAAGAAATGAGTAAGATGAGTGAAGTATTGTCTTAAACCACGGAATACAGAAGGCTCTGTGAGTCATTCATATTGATTCATTTATTCAAAATTATTTATTGAGCACTTATTATGTACCAGGCAATGCAAAGCTTCTAGGGACAAATTAATGAATATAAGAGAAAAATATACTCATTCTCTAATAGAATTTACATTCTATTTAGAGAAGAAAACCAAAATTAAAAATGTAAGTCATATAAAATGTTAGAAAGTGATAGGTATAATGGAAAAAAAATTGGAACAGTGTTAAGAGGACTGCAAATGGTGGCAGCAGGGCTTTAGCAATTTAAATGAACTGGCCAGGGTGAATCTCCCTCACAAGTCAATGTTTGAACATCCACTGGACAGAAGTGAGGAGCTATGCCATGTGGGTATGTGCGAGAAGACCATTACAGGCAGAGGGAAAAGCCAGTGCTAAGACTGGGAAGTGGAAGTGTAGTAATTGTGTTCAATAAACAGGAAGGACATTAATCTGTGAGAAGCAGAGTTGATTGTGGGGTAGGGGAGTAGAAAGACACGTGTTCTGTACGTTACACTGCTGTCTCACTTATATTCGTGTTATCTCGCTTAAGGACAGAATCACACATAAAAATACACACGCAACACACACATTGTTGGCTTTTAATTAGCTTATAGTTAAATAAACATCTTAACTGTGTTAAAAAAAACAGTAAGGAAAATTAAGATAATTTTGAATGAATATTTCTTAGTGCATTCATGGAGCCTATTTTTATGATACTGGTTTTCCTTTAAATTATTATTTTAAATATTTTTCAAAAACCATTGCTTTAATAATTTGATTTTAAAGTTTGTCTGACTTTCATCTCTGCATTTTTTTTCTGTTGTTTTGAAAATCACAGATTCATTTCTTTGTCTGGAATGCCAAAAAGATTCTCCTAAAACAATACATG
>CAUYSK010004025.1:0-34794 GCA_963575035.1 Avahi laniger | reverse complement strand
ACGACTGGTGGAATCCGCACTGCAATCTTGTACATCTTGTGTGTGTGTGTGTGTGTTTCTTTCTGTGCCCATCCCCCATTCTGCAATCCGGGCCGCGACAACCGGCGCAGCTAGCAGGGTATGTGTCATTCAGGACGGAGGGACCGAAGATGCACCCCTTTGGCAATAGGTAAGTGGCAACCAACAGGACTCTCGTAAAAATATGGGGAATTTCCCCTCAGCAGCAGAGCACAAATATCGAAAGTTAATTCAAGGACTTTTAAGATGTGTGAGAGTAGAAGTAAAAAAAAGTACCTTAAGAAAATTATTCATGTTAGTTCAACAACATTGTTATTGGTTTCAATGTCAGTCACAGATGCAGTTAAATCTCCATAGTTGGCACCAAGTTATTAAAGCTTTTTGCCATGTCCATCAGCAAGGCAAAACTATTGACTTAAAGATTTGGATCATCTGCAATGCGATAACTCAGGCTTTACGCTTGCTGCAGACAGACTCAGAAAAGGCTTATGCAGGTGAAGAATCTGAAAAAGAACGCTTGCCATCTTGTGCCCCATCCCCTGACAAATCGAGAGATGAGGGAGAGCCAGAGCCACAAGATGGGGACTCTGACTCTTCAGGTGAGCTGCCTACTTGGGCAGAAATACAAGAATTAATTTCCTTGCTTAAAAGGAGTAAGATGGCCAACAGTCCTCTGCCTCCACCCTTCGTTTTGGCTTATCCAGTCCATCCCTCAGGAAATCAGGGGAATGAGTTTTTCAAATTCCTTTTGCACAGCAACAATCCCCTGGACCTATGGAGGAACAACTTACTGGGACAGGGCAGTATACTACTCTAGAGGCTCAAGCCTCCCTAGGTGACCCAGTCTTGGTGTTCATAAGTTATGTACACAGGTTTTTGGACCTTTGCCTGTGGGGAAGGTTGGGCTGGTTATTGGATGCAGCAGCTGTACTGTAAAAGGAATATTTGTACATGTGGGAGTTATAGACTCAGATTATACTAGTGAAATTCAGCTTATGGTCTCTGTTTCCCATACTACTCAGATCTTTGTAGGCACTCGTATAGCTCAACTCTTGGTTCTACCATATGTCTCTTTTCCTACTCGTAAAGCTGAACATCAGGGAGGCTTTGGCAGCACAGGAACTAAAGTTTTTTGGGAAACTCTTATTCAAGACTCTCGACCTGTCCTCACTCTTGCCATTAATGGCTGTACGTTTGAGGGATTGGTGAAAATTGGAGCTGACGTTTCTATTATTTGTCTTGCTCAATGGCCCCCTTACTGCCCAAACTTGCAGTTCCCACTGTTCTGTCTGGATTGGGGCAGGCTCAATGTGTATTTTGTAGTAAGGATACTTTTAATTGTTTAGGAACTGAAGGCCAAGAAGCTTCTCTTCAATTTTATATTACTGATATTGCTGTGAATCTCTGAGGACGAGACTTGTTGCATCAATTTGGAGCCTTTATGACCATTTCCCCAACTATCATCTAATGTTAAAAATATGATGTTAAAGATGGTTTACAACCCCATTCAACCTCCTGATACACAGGAATCTTTAAACTAATTGTCACTACTCAAAAAGTTCCTCGAGCCCTCACATTGCGGTGGAATACAGATAAACCTGTATGGACTGAGCAGTGGCCTCTTACTAAAGAAAAGCTCGAGGCGTTAAAGGTTCTAGTGGCTGAACAGCTTGCTGAAGGTCATATTGAGCCCTCTACTTCTCCTTGGAATTCCTCTGTTTTTGTTATTAAAAAGAAATCTGGAAAATGGAGATTCCTCACTGACCTTTGAGAAATTAATACATGTATACAGTCCATGGGCCATTTACAGCCAGGTTTATCTTAAGCATTGTTTTTTCACCATTCCTTTTAATAGTCAAGGTTAAGCAATTATTGAACGTGCCAATCGCAGCTTGAAACTCCAAGTACAAAAACAAAAAGGGGAAGTCCCTGAGTCTCCTCAACACGATCTATTAAGAGCACTTTTTACCCTTAATTTTTTAAATCATTGGCAGAGCTAGTTAATATATGGATGGGTAATATGTGATTTAATCAGTCTGCCCCTGCTGCTTTTCAGGTTAATCTCTATACTAATGTTTCTCAATCCTTGCAGGCTTGTGTGTCTTATCCGTATTTGTTGTTACTAGGTACTCTCCAATGGAATGAATTCACGGGAAATATTTCTTGTATTAATGACTGTTCTTTATATACTTGCCTTAACCACTCTTCACGGGCTACAATTAATGCTAGTTCACAAAGCTTGTATATATTAAGGGCCAGAACAGAGCTTTGGATTCCAGTTAATCTATCTCGCCCTTGGAGCGAGTCCACTCTGATCACCACTTTTCTGAACAAAATAACTGCCTTGAGCCATCGAGCTCAAGTGGCGACATGGCAAAGAGAATCAGGACCGAGGAATTTCTCAAGGAATTCGAGAATCTAACAATGCAAGCCCGAGGACTGACACCAGGAACGACATGCGCAGTCCCACCAACATGGGGCCAGCTCAAGAAGCTGACTCAGGAAGCTGAGACGGTCGTTTCCCAGGCTCTATAGCCACCACAGCTGCTACTGCAGGAGTGGCTTTATAGCAATCTGTTCAAATTGCCGACTTCATCCGTAAATGGCATGAAGACTCTCATAGGCTGTGGAAACATCAACAGGAAATTGATAGTCTCTTAGAAGGAGAAATCGTTCATTTACAGAGTACTGTCCAATGGTTGGGAGATCAAATTCAAGTTTTATCTACTCAATCATTTTTGCGTTGTGATTGGAATTCTTCCAGGTTTTGTGTCACACCTATTCCTTTTAACAGTAGTAAACATTGGCGAGTCCTTCGCCAACTGTTAACCGGAGGCCACAATTTGACAGCAGACCTACAGAGTCTGGAGGAAGAAATAACAAACACCTTCCATGACAATTTACCGGAGTTTAATGAACAAGATTTCTTCCAAAGTCTAGCTAATGGGCTTGCTGAAGTTAATCCCTTAACTTCTTTTCGGGCTTTCCTTGATGGTATAGAAACTAATGTTGGAATTCTATTTGTTTTCATGATTTGTTTATTTCTAGTCTACAGATGCTGGAGCTACCAGAAAATAAAGAATGATCAGCGCCATCAAAATATCATGACAGTTTTTAAACATATTCGATCTCAAAATTAAACCAAAAAGGGGGAGATGTAGGGACCATCCCTAGGCAAACATTGGCTTAAGCCCAGAGTCAGCGAAACTGGGTGTGCTCTCCTTGGCGCCAGAGGTCAATAGGCCCGGACACGGCCTGTTGACCAAGCAGAACTATTCTTCATGACAGATAGCTTTATGACAGATAACCAAGCGCCTGGGGTCTTGCAAACAAGCCAAGGCATCTCATTATCCTGCATGCGGTAATGAGATAAAGAATGAGATAAAAAGCCAAGATGCAATCGTCTGCTTTCCTTGAGCAATTGTCTAAAAGGAATAAAAATGTGTTTTCCTCAAGGTGCTCAAGGTAGTCACATACCAGGAAATAGCTGCCGGACATAGAAAAAGTATATAATAAAAAGACTGGTAGAATTCACGACTGCAGTCTTGTACGTCTTGTGTGTGTGTCTGTGTGTTTCTTTCTGTGTCCATCCCCCATTCTGCAATCCGGGCCGCAACAGAGAATGTGCCACAGGAGACAAGTGGAGGCAGGGCACCTGATTCACTGCAGCAGACTCTCGTTAAGCATGAACTCTGGGCCCTCAGTCCCATACGAAGCACATCGGACCCCAATGTGAAAAAAGCCTGGTCACCATCCTCAAGACAGGGGGACAGAGAGGCAGGGTGACAGGATTCCAGCTGAGATAGACACAAGGGGATGGTTACCCATCCTGTGTCAGGAGGCAGGAAAGGTGAGGCAAGGCCAAATTAGACTTTGAGGAGCCCTCAGCTCTTATGGGATTAAGGCACTTTCCTTTGAAATGACATAAAACTTAGATAAATGCCAAGATAAAATCCCTAGGTTCTTGGAGTTTTTTTGTTTGTTTTTTAATTTTCTGACTGCAAAATTCTGGATAAATTCACTAGCACTAAACTTTTCTTTTTGGAGGCTTCATGCTCCTGGCTTGTCAGTGAGTTGATCCCTCAAGGACTGAGCTGGGGCCTCTGCCAGGTTTTGAAAGCCATCTACTAATAGAAGCTTCCCTGGTACACCGGTGGTGGAAGGAAGTTTCAAGCAAAAGGACTGGCCAATGTGTGTAGGTGGGCAGAGGGGTCTGCACACCTTTCCTGACTCCAGTTTGCTCATGGAGGTACTTACACTAGAACATGGACTTTCGAGCTATTTTTTTATTATCACATTCCAAAGTAAGAAATATTTTTTTACCTGGTGCCCCAGTACACACACACACACACACACACACACACACACACACATACACAAAAGTTGCATGAAATGCTAGTATTTTCCACTCTATTCTTTTCTGTTCTATTTCATTTTCTAATTTTAAAAGTTATAGTTGGTACCCACTAAACTGATTTCACAACTCACTAATGGTCTTGAACCACAGTTTGAAACCCATCTTAGGTGCTCTTCCCAAGCCTCAGTCATGCCTCCCCAGAGGAGTGATTTGTTTCAATGGTGATTTTAGGAGAAGGCAGGAGGCACACTCAACCCAGCTACTTCTGAGCACCCCTCCCGGCCCTGTCCACCTACAGAGGGTAGGTCAGGATGCTCCCTGCTTCCTGGGGAGGGGTCTGCCTCTGTGCCGTCAGCAGGTGACATTTTTCTCTGCCTGTGG
Organism: Avahi laniger; assembly: GCA_963575035.1. Classification (NCBI taxonomy): domain Eukaryota; kingdom Metazoa; phylum Chordata; class Mammalia; order Primates; family Indriidae; genus Avahi; species Avahi laniger. Next base: position 30,038 of record CAUYSK010004025.1, on the reverse strand, counting down.
CTATCTACTGCATCTTCTCAATTAATTCTAAACTTGGAAGTGTTATTTATTAACCTGCTAAAATCCCAGCATTTAGCAGTGTTAAATGGTACCAGGAGATTAAGCAAGATAAGGGCTAAGGCATTCCAATGGATTATCAACAAGGGGTTTGTTGGAGACACAAGTGAAAGTAGTTTCCCTGGGTAGGTGGGGCAAGGAATAGGAAGTGCAAATTCCCCAGAAGTGGGGCTGAAATGGACAGGAGAGAAAGGCAGTAACCACAGGGAGAAGCTGATTTTCTGAAATGGGAGCGATCTTAGTATATGTGTAGGCTGCTAGAAAAGAGCTCAATGGGGAGAGGGGGAGCGATTTTATTCACCTATTTCTAAGTTAACCCCCTGGTCTACAAGACGGCTCGGAGCAGCTTACAATAAAAACACATCCAGCGCCCTTCTCAGAGGTCCCGATGGGATTCAGCCCAGAGCGTCTACCGCAGGATCCTTGCTGCTGCACCTTTTACACTGGCCTTTTTTTCCTCCTGTCCTACCCTCCCCACATCCTTCTCCTGCCTCCATACCTCACCCCCCAAACAAGCTACATGCACCGCCCCGCGAAGTGTGAATACAGAAATAAATTTTTCAAAAGAATCAGTGCTAGAAGAAGTAAGATATGACTAAAAAGTCAAGATGGGAAGAGAGGAGCACAGATGTGCAGCCAAAGGGCCAGGGGAGCCGAATCAGAACAGAGGACGGCGCAGATCCAGGGGCTCGGAGGAACTGGGAACTATGAGGAGGGGAAGAGGTAGGCCCCCCTGAGCCCTGAGTGCCTGAGGCGAGGTCTTCACCCATTTACCCCACAGGTTCCGCGGTGTCCCCCTCTGAAGAGCCGAAGGAACCGACTGCTGTCCCTCAGGTCATTTCTCCCATTCCTCCTCCCGTGCTACACGTGCAAGTCTTGGCTGTCGCTGGGGGTGACTTAGGACAAGGTGGTCGAGTCTGAACATCTGATTCGTGGCCCTGCCTACTTCATCAGCCTGCTCGGGACCCGAAGACAGCAAAATCCCTGGGGTAGGGGAGGCAGCCAAAGGAGGGTAGAGGCCGCTGGGAGTCAGGGACTCAGATTCTAGTCCTGCCTCTGCCACCCCATAGCCGTGTGTTCCGGACGTATTGCTTCAATTTCCTCCCCTAGGACTTGAGGGATTCCCAGGAGATAGAATTCTTGGGTTTGAATGCAGGCTGCACCAATGAACTACGGTGCGGCCCTGGGCCTCAGTTTCCCCTTCTGGGAAGTATGGTAAGGCGTAACCGAGAAAAGCCACGAGCTAACCCCTCGGCACCCACCCAGCAAGTGCTCGGTACATGCCGTCTCCCGTCCTCCCCAGCACGGCCCGTCGCTCCACACCACGCCTGCCAGGGAGAGCGGAAGATCCCTGCGCGCCGGCCAGCGCTCCCATCCGCGCCGCCAGGCCCCGGGCGGCCTGCCGCGACAGCGGCGGTGCATTGTGGGGCTTGTAGTGCGCGGCTGGGTTGGGTGGGTGGGCGCGGCCGCGGCAGTCGCAGCGGGGCCATCTTCCGCGGGCGGGCTCGGCCAGTGCCCTCTGCACTGCGCCCCCGGCCTGCCCGATGGCGCCCCGGCCGCTGGGCCCCTTGGCGCTGGCGCTGGGCGGCGCTGCGGCCGTGCTGGGCTCGGTGCTCTTCATCCTCTGGAAGACCTACTTTGGCGGCGGCCGGGAGCGGCGCTGGGACCCGGGCGAGGCCTGGTGGGGTGCGGAGCCTGCCCGTCTCCCCCGGTGGGACGAGTGGGACGTGAGTGTCCGGCTGGGCCCGCGGGGCTGGGGGGTGGGCCCGGGTCTGTGCCTCCGCGTGTGGACGAAGGGTGTGACCACGACCCTGCGAGCGCCAGAAGCGCCAGGGTCGGGGCTTGGCCGCCGCGGCCCGCAGGCCCCGCGCGGGCAGCCGGGCGATCGCGGAGGCCGGGAACAGCGGAGTCGGCGGGCGTGCGTGGCGCCGCCCTGCCACCGTGGGCCCCGGGCGCTCGGGCGGGCGCCGCAGCCTGCAGAGCGCGCGGGGGAGCAACCTCCGCGCCCGCCCGGCGCCTGCGCAGTGCGTGGAGGGGGATGCCGCCTGAGGCACCAGCCTTCCCGGGCCGGGCTAGGTGCGCGTTTCCCCAGTTTCCCCCGGGACGTGGGGATAGTCTTAGGAAGCTGAGCCTCCACGAGGGTAAGGAATTTGTCCGAGGTCACTTAGGGAAAACCCGAAGATTAGGGCTTGGAATTCAGGATTCCAAAGGCAGCGCTTGTCCCATTCCTTCAGTTCATGCCTGCCTGTCGCCGGGACGGGTGGAGGGCGGGCGTGGGCAGTTCTGTGCCTTTGGTCTTCCCTTGGTAAGGGTCAGGCGGGAGGTTCCCGCCGCAGCCTGACCTCTGCCCTGCAGCCCGAGGACGAGGAGGACGAGGAGCCGGCGCTGGAGGAGCTGGAGCAGCGCGAGGTGCTGGTGCTGGGGCTGGATGGCTCTGGGAAGAGCACGTTCCTGCGCGTGCTGTCGGGAAAGCCGCCGCTGGAAGGCCACATACCCACCTGGGGCTTCAACTCTGTGCGACTGTCCTGCAAGGACTTCAAGGTGGACCTGCTAGAGAGTGAGCAGACACCCCACCCCTCTCCCCATTACCTCTACTAGAATTCAGGCCTGCGTCCTTTGCAAGGCAGGGAGATTCCAAAATAAATGTCTAAGCAGGACACTCATGTACGAAATCCTTCTCACCCCTCCCTGGGTCACAGGACACAGTCCAAGCTCTGTATTCTGGCATTTGGGGTCCTTCATGATGGGCATCTCCAGCTTGGTCACCTGCCCTTCGCCCCTACTGAAGCCCACATGTCTTTACATGCCAACAGCTAAGGTTTCATATGCCAAGCGCTTGACAGGCATTACTTAATAAAACCCTCCCAGCAACTCTGTATAACTAGAATTGGTCACTGCCCTATTATGTATACGAGGAAACTGAGGCCAAGCAAGTAGAATCATTTATCCAAGGTCACCCAGCTTTCTAGTCTTCTAATGCAGGCCAGGTGGCTCTAGGCCCTGGCTGTTAAGCACCGTGCTCCATTGCTTGTTCCTGAAGGGTACCCGCTGATCTCTTTCTTATCTCCTGTCCTTTGCATGCACTGTTCCCTCAGTCTGGAAAGCCCTTCTTCCCTTGATAAACTCCTACTCATCCTTCAAGATTCAGTTCAAACATGACATTCCTGTGAAGCCTTGCTGGCTTCCATGCGAGGTTAAGGACTCTTCCTCTGATCTTCCCTTCTGCTGCAATATTTGCCATATACCAGCCTGTGTCTCTGACTAGGCCATGGGCTCCTTGGGCAGAGAGGGCTGATCTATCTGTAGCCCCAAGGGCCCAGCCCCAAGTAGGTACTGGGAGAGCTTGTCGAGTATGTGATCAGAGAGGGTCTGAGGAGCTCCCTGCTCTCAGTCCTAGGCTTCTTATTTTGGTTTTTTTGTTTGTTTCTTTGTTCGTTTTTGAGACAGAGCCTCACTCTGTTGCCTGGGCTAGAGTGCCGTGGCATCAGCCTGGCTCACAGCAACCTCAAACTCCCCGGCTCAAGCAACCCTCCTGCCTCAGCCTCCTGAGTAGCTGGGACTACAGGCCTGCACGACTATGCCCAGCTAATTTTTTGTGTATATATTTTTAGTTGTCCAGCTAATTTCTTTCTATTTTTAGTAGAGACAGGATCTCACTCTTGCTCAGGCTGGTCTTGAACTCCTGAGCTCAAGCAATCCTCCCGCCTCGGCCTCCCAGAGTGCTAGGATTACAGGCGTGAACCACCGCGCCCGGCCCTAGGCTTCTTATTTTGGCAGAGGGTGACAGAGAGGGTATTGAGAGGGCAGCAGTACTTAGTCACTGATGTCTAGCTAGAGGCTTGGTGGAGAGGGACAGGTGGACTTCCTACTGGCCAGAGGACTTAGACCATAAAGACTGGGTGGGTTTAGTTCAGTGTTAGGTGGTGGGTTCAGACTCAGGGTTGACTGTTGGCCTAAATGAGCTCAGTTCCTCTGGTCTCAGGCACTTGCCGCCTTCTCTGGTCTGACCATGGTTTTCCTCCCTGATTGTAGTAAACGTTGACATTCACCTAGCCTTCTCGCCTTCCAGCAGGCTTTCTCTGGCTCCTTCTCTTGTGCCAGGGACACAGGTCAAGTGGGAGATCTGTGCTTGAGGCCTGGCAGAGACAATTACCCTCTTCCCCCAACCTGGGAGAAGGCGATGGGTGTTGTCATGTTACCCGAGGGTCTGACTGATTGGTAACAATCCAGGCTCAATATGGTCACTCGGCCTGGATTCAAACCCAGATCTCCCAATCAAGTCCTGGGGCTTTCCTCTCCCATGACAGTCCCTTCACTGTGTTCCTCGACAGTGTCTATAATACCTTCTGGGCTCTTTGTAGGTAATTGGTGTCTGAACGAATGAGTACAACACTTTGATGACTCTCCCTTCCCACACCCTCTATATCCAGCTTACTAGCTTTTTCTGTCTGCTGTGTCCCCTAATGCGTTCTGTGTCTGTCCACTCCCCACCTCCACTGTTGCCTGCCTGGTCCAAGCCACTTCACTCTCAGCACCGTCTCACTGGTCTTCCTGGTTCTTCTGTCCCCAGTGTCAGCCAGAGGTGTCTTTTAGAAACCTGTGTCAGATGATGTCATCCTAGGGGTTCCCCACAGCCTCACTGTGGCCTTTGGCCCTACGTGGCCCATCCCGGCCAGCCTCGGTCACGCCGTCCTCCCCCGCCCTCCAACAGTGCCTCAGTTGCCCTGGCCTCCTTTCTGTTTCTCACACTCTCTGAGCTTACTCTTCCCTCGGTCTGTAATGCTTTCCTCTGCCACTCCCCGTGGCTAGCTCCTCCTCATCATGCCGGACTCAGCTCACATGCCACCTCCTTGGGGAGACCTTCCCAGATTACCCAGTCCAAGGCCAACCCCCACCCCAGCCACTTTCCCTTTTTCTGTTTTACTTCCTTCCTTTCTGAAATGTGTTTGTTACTGCCATGTCCATGCTAGTTAGGGAGGGAGCTCCTTGGGAGCAGGGCCCTGCCTGCCTCTCTCACCTCTGTATCCCCAGCACCCAGATCAGTGCTTGGCACCTAGTAAGCACTCAGTAAATACTTGTTGAGTGCCTGCTATGTGCCAGGCATTGTGCTGAGGGCTTTGGGGGGATCCAGAGGTAAGTGCCTCTGACTCTCGGAGCTTAGAGTCCACAAGTGTCGGAAGTATAACCAGAAACGCTAGGATGCAGGGTGACCAAGGGACTGTGCAGAAGGGCAGGGGGAACAGGAAGGCAACCCAGGCTGGGGACGCTGCATGCGCAACCGTGGATTGAGTATGGCATTTCCGAGGGAAGAGAACGGGATGACAAGAGTGAATGGGGAGACCTTCCTGTGCCTAGGAAGGGAAGAGGGTCCTGACTTCTCTAGACTTTAGGACTCCTGGCTACTGATCACAGCCATCACTGACCTAGGTGGAAGCTAGGAATTGGCAAGAGGCAAGGCAGCCTGGGAGAGAGAACTGAAAAATATCATTTATTGAGCACCTGCAAGGACTGTCTGAAAAGTATCCAGCCATACATACAATGGATACATGGATACAATGGCTGGATACTTTCCAGACAGCCCTGGTATATATCAGTCCTGTGAAAGGTACATTGCATGTGGCACCTTTGGGTTACTGCAACCTGCTAGGTAAGTTCAGTGGGGAAGAGACAGGTGCTCAAAGACAGGGACTTGCCCTAAGAGACCCAGGTCTGATTGGCTCTGGAACCTGGGGTCTTTCCCATGCCCTGGCTGGTGGAACCTTGGGAAGCTGGAAGTAGGGTGGACTTATGGGGGCTGTGGGTAGAGAGCCAGGGCCCAGGGAAGCTCTGAACTGGCCCCTGGCCTCTCTTCAGTTGGTGGCAGCCAGAACCTGCGCTTCTACTGGAAGGAGTTTGTGAATGAGGTGGACGTACTGGTGTTTGTGGTGGACTCAGCGGACCGGCTGCGACTGCCTTGGGCCCGGCAGGAGCTACACAAACTGCTGGACAAGGACCCTGACCTGCCTGTCGTCGTGGTGGCCAACAAGCAGGTGACAGCCATGAGAGGGAGGGTCAGGCCAGTTGGACTTCAACTCAGAGCTGCCTAGGCAGGGGTGGGGAGCCCTGTAGAGGGATTTGGGTCTTTGCTGTGGCCCAGGGAGGTTGGCTGAGGTATTGTCGCCACTTCTACCTGTGCTGTTTCCTTACGCCTGCCTCTGTCTTCCTTCCTCTTTGCCTCCCTATTATTTGTCACCTTGGAGAGATAAGAAAAATAAGTATTAAGTCCGTATTATATGCCAGGCGTGGTTTGGATGATGTTTCTTGTGATGCTTCTGTTGACCCTACAAGGTATGAGATACTATTCCCATTTCACAGATTGGAATCTGAAGCTCACAAGGTTGTATGCCTCGAGAGTAATGGAATTGGGATGTCTCACTCCAAACCTGCACCTTTTCCACTCTGCTGCGCCTTTTCAACTTCTGGCTCTATACCAGAGAACTAAAACTGGGAAGGAATGAGAAGTAGAACAGGGTAACTAATAATAATAACTAACGTTTATTGTGGCGTACAGTGTGCCAGACACAGTGCTGCGCACCTGACAGCCATGACCCCACTTGAGTCCTGCAGAAACCCCATGGGAGGCCCTGCTGTTATCCATAAATGCTGAAGTTACAGCTAGTGTGTGACAAAGCCAGGACTTGAACTCAGATCTTCCTGAGAGTTCCTGCTCTTAACCGCCACACCCTACCTCTCCTGGGTGCCAGAGAGTCGCCTGGAGCGCAGCAGCCCTCAGTGTCACAGACCCAGGGTCCCGTTCCCAATACCAGGTGAAACTGCCACAGCGCCCTGCCATATCTCCTGTGGCCTATGCCCGTGTGACTCTGAGAGCTGTGGGATGTGTTCCTGGTCTGGCTTATCTTCAACTTCAGATTCCCCATGACTGATATTTATAAATACGGTGACCGTATGTCCTTGTCTGCCCAGGACAGTCCCCTGGTATAACTCTCAATAGTGCCCACCTTGAGCCTCAGAAGTACCCTAGTTTGGACAATAAATCCCTGTTTATAAACTACTTTATAGCAGTTTTGAACCTACAGGAAATAACACCTAAGGTCTAGTATTCTGTGAATTGCCCCAAGAAAAATCATTTTAATCTTGGGCCAGGATTGAAGTGAAAATGTACCATCACCAGCCATGCTGTGCAGTGGCCTCTTTTTCCTCCGGCTAGCTTCTTGTCTGGGAGTGCCCCTGCTGTGCGATCTGCCCACTGTTGAGTTCAGGAAACTGTGCTGGGATTCATTCCTATAAGGACCAAAAGCTTGGTTATCAAACCAGCCTGAGTGGGAACCTGACTCTGCCACTCACCATGTTACCTTGGCTTAACAGCTTTACCTCCCCGAGCTAATTTCCTCATCAGTTAAGTGTGGACTGAGAATTAAATCAGACCAGGTGTAAAAGTGCCTGTCACAACACCTGACACGTAGGAAGTGCTCTGTTTCTTACCACAGTGGCTGATGATGCAGTGGAGAGGCTGGTACGAGGAGAGTCAGAGATGAGGGGGAGAACACTGAGTTCAGACCAAGGGGACCAGAGGCTGCTTCTGGGCACTCGGGCCCTGCCATTTCCCCGGGTGGCCTAAGAACAGTTTGCTCGTGGATGACAGCTGGGAGCACGCTGGGAAACACTGCCGGCTGTTCTGACTGCCTTCTGTGTGTCACGCCAGGACCTGAGCGAGGCCGTGAGTGTGGCGGAGCTGCAGCAGGAGCTGGGCCTGCAGGCCGTCGGCAGCCAGCGGGAGGTTTTCCTCTTAGGAGCCAGCATTGCCCCTGCCGGACCTGCAGAAGAACCCGGCACTGTGCACATCTGGAAACTGCTCTTGGAGCTCCTCTCCTAGGCCGGAGTCTGCTTCCTCACCCCAGCCCTGGGGACTGCAGATCTACTGCTGCTTCGTTGCCGGCCTGGGCCCGGGGCAAGAGCCAGGTGGCAGCACTTCCCTCCTGCCCTTCTTGCCCTCTCAAGAGCAGGGCCTGGGCAAGGCCAAGCACCGCGCAGATGCCTTCCTGAGGAGGTGGATGAGACCGAGAGTGGGAGAGGGTGGCGTCTGGCTCTTTTGAGGCTGGAGGGTAGATGTCTGCACAGTGAGCTGCTCCGTGGGTTCATCTTCCCCTCCCTGCTGGTCCTTGTGGTTGAAAAACCAGTGTAGGTATCAGAAATACTCCTAGAGCCCCAAGGTCTCCCAGTCTAGACTGTTCCCTCCTGGTGGCTTTATGCCCTTCTCACGTGGGCAGCTTCTGGGTGGTACACAGAGAGCCCTTGCATTGTACAGTCCTGCATTGTACAGCCCCAGCTCTGCCTCACTGGCTTGTGGCCTTGTGCAATCTCTGCCTCTCTGGCCCTGGGCCCATCGTTTTTAAAGGGAGGTGATTTCCATGGTTTTTTCTAGTTTAGAGATGCATTTTCCAGCCATGGAGATATGCAGTGCTAGGATGAACCCCCAGATCCTAGCAAGGAGCTTTCTGAAGACCTCCCTGCTTCCCCCTGAGCCAATGCCTGGCCTGCCAGCCACACTTTGACTATAGAGTAAGTGGTATTCATCCAGCAAATAGAACGAGTGAAGACTGGTTCCTTTTCCTTCATCTGGAGACAAGCTGCTGCTCTTGTACTAACCGTGTCAATGCCCGTGTTTACATAAGTCTGGGAAAAGAAGGAGCTTGTGTCCCTGGGAAGAAGACTGTCAACTGGACCTGTGCGTTAGCCTCAGAACTGCATTTTATTTATTTATTTATAAAAAGAACAGGCCAAAGTTCTAGGCTTTGTTTCTAGGTGCTGTTATCAAAACCCCAGATGATTGTCATGGAAAATTTGGAACTTTGAGGAAAATAGCTGGAATCATGAATGACAGTGAGATAGCCTGCAGTTGTCAATGGAGACAAAACTGTAGGCTTCCCTTGCCAGCCCTGGCCTTTGAGGCTATAATTGATACCATAACAGTTCACGTTGCTTCACGTGAAGGGACGGAGACCTCTTCTGCGTAAACAAATGACTCTGGGAGAGGAATTTTCCATCGTGTGAATCCAGGTAAAAAGATGAAAAATAGTTTTTCTTCATGTGACTCCAAAGGACGGGAATAGCAGACCAGCCAACAAGGTGGCCTTGGGCACATCACTCAGCCTTTCTGGACCCATTTATTCCCCAGCAAAAGCAAAGAAGGGCTGAATTTCTTGGGTTCTCCTGTGCTTGGTGACAAGCCAGTTTAAGGACTGTCTCTGTATCGCCCTCCAGTGTTGGTACAGGCAAAAGAAAGAGCCTGTGGTCTGTCAGGGGCCACCAAGTAATCAACAGCCACGAATGCATTGTTTTTAAGAGGGGCTGTCCAGCTCAGTTTGCTTTCTAATTGAGAACAGAGATTTCGTGCCTTCGTTTCCTTTGACATTGACCTGGAATGCTTCCATTCCATACCGCAGCCAGTGCAGGAAGAGGCACCGAGCGGGCAGGTGGGTGGGAAGCCCCAAAGTCCAGAGTGGGATCATTGGAAGAGTGGCCAGCTGCACCCTTGGACTGCAGGTACATCAGAGTAGAGTCACTGTTCTTTGAAATGCTGATTCCCTTTCTGCAGTAAGAAATTATTTATCTGTTTTTATATTAAAAATTTAGGGAATGACTTGGGGTTTAGAGTAGCCTTTGAAACTTTGCTCGCAACTTTTCACTTTGTCATTGGAAGGGTAAGAAACTATACTTCCTTGTTCTGTGAACTCCTCCTTTTTCTCCATTGCTTGAAGAAAAACCATAAAAGAAAAACCTTAAACAATTTAACTTTAATGGAGTTTAATTGAGCAGAAAGTTCCTGAACCGGGTAGCACTCAGGACCCAAAGCAGTTCAGAATGCCCCATTCCACAATGTGCGCATGATGTACTTATAGCCAGAGAAAGGGAAATGACACACAGAGACAGCCTGATTGCCCGCAGTCTGGCATTTGCCTTGCTTGGATATGTTTGGCAGCCCAGCCTGCGATTGTCCAAAGGTTCACTGCTATGATTGGCTGAAACTCAGTACTTGCTATAAGAGCATACTTTTAGATGAGTTTACAGTTCACTGTGGACAGAGGCAGCTTTAAGCCAAACTTAATTCAGTTTAATGATTTCCCCCTCTTTAGGTCAGCCTCTCAGTCTTGATTGATGGACACCACCTCCTGTCACCATCGTAATGGACTTGTTTGATCTCAGTATGGAATTCAAAGTTTACAGTGTTAAATTAGATGATTCTTTGTGTCTTTATGTTTTTGTAATTCTAACTGAAATGAGACCATTTGAGAAACAAAGGATGGCTGCATGTGAGTATTTGAGACAGCAACACATCAGTGAAGCCGTGATGATGGCTCTCAGGAGGATAATACCAAGAAGCTGAAACACATTCCTTAACAGGAGTCTCCACAAACCAAACTGATCAGAATCAAACAACTGAAATTCAGATGATAAACATAGTTCACAGTATTCAAGCCCTGTTGGTCACAGTCTTTCTTCAGGGTATAATGGTGTTTAAGGACCATTGTTTGCTGTAAAGGGGCTTGATTTAGAGAGGTTTTCATTTTTGTAGTTAGCCTAGTAAGACAGGCCATAGATCTGGAGACCCTCTAAAAGAAACACAAAGATTGGAAAACTTCAAATAGCCAAGCTTGCTATCTGCCACTCAGGATGCCCACAAGCCAACTGCTAACTGTTCCTGCAAACATGTTTGTTCCTTTCCCCTGAGAAATTTCCTTAATGTATTCTGTGGCAGTATCTAGAGAAACAGCAGTTACCAGCCATTTTTTAAATTAAGATTCCTGTGGTGAATCAGGAGAAAGATAAGCGCGGCATTCAGTTTTGTTCAGCACCGTACCCGAGTCCCCAGCTTGAGCAAAGAGCACAAAAGCTGCATGAGGTTCAACCAAGTGTTGTCATTGAATACTGATGTTCTCGTCCATCTGTCAGAGGGTGGCCTCTACCCACGTGAGTCCCTGGGAGGTCTAATTGGCTACAAAACCCAGAATTGTTCCCAACTTATGCATTATCTTTAAATTCCATACAACCAGCAGGCACCCCACTGCCACCAAGAGTGAGTCCCCAGCTACCCCATTGGAACTTTTCCTCAGTGGAACTTAAGTTATCTTCATCTATTTCAAGGTTGGTACTAATCTCAGTTATTGGCCACTTTGACCTCTGGTTACGGGAAATATGGAAACTCTCAGGGAAAGCCATCCAGAAGGCAGGAGTTGAGCTGGGCCAAATAGCAAGATCTGAACCAGGGAGGAAGCAGAAGAGAGGGAGCAAATTTTCCACAGACCTAGCAGGTACCCTCTGCATCTGGAAAAGGGCTGCCGAGCAGTGTTGGGGCAGGGGTCAGCTGGACTCACTGATAAGTCTGTCTAGCTCCTGAACAAGGCCCAGTGGGAAACCTGCTCTTATGCCGTCCCTTCATAGCATGCTGTAAGAATGTATAGCCACGTCCAGTGGGAAGAGACCACACTGGATTTAATCCAGTGACGTTATATAAACAACTGCTTGCGCCACTCAGGTAGTTCCCAAGTCCTGAACATGCAATGCCTGGAAGCACAGTATACCTTGTATAGGCAACACCTGGACAGGTTTTCCATATTTGGCAGTTATTAATTGGAGTTGGGGTGTTGCTTCCAGCAAGCATAGGAAAACAAGTAGTAGTGATGTTTAGAATATCAAGAATAACATTCCACTCTTCCTTTGGGGTTTCAGGGTGACTCTCACTGGGAACGTGGACAGGCACTAGGATTAATGAAATTGTTTCCTGATTTTTTTGGCATTAGCTCACAGACTCAGCAGGTACTCTGGTTTCTTACTAGAGCATAAACCTTTGCTAAACCCACCCCCCAGATTATGGTTCCTGTAAGGAAAGGAAAAGGATCAGGGAGGCAGGAAATAGGAAAAAGAGGAAAATAGACAAGGTTTTCATGTTGGCAGAGAAGTCTTGATCCATGATCTTGCGCAAGCCATCCACATCTAGGATGCTATCTGATTCTGGGGAAAACATCCCTGGTCAGCTTTTCCTTAAACTCTCCAACAGGTTTGCGGTTCCAGGAGCCTGGAGGTACCCCTCCAGGAGTTGTGAGATATGGACTCAAGGTTCAAGGCCCTTAATTTATTGCAATGTGGGTAATAAGAATTTAGTATGTGGTCCCTAAGGGCAGTTTTTCTCTGATGTCACCTCCAGAAGACCCAGTCTTGGGTTCCAGATGATGAACGGTTTGATTGTACTCAGTTGGTGGGTTACGGAAAGCTTTCGTCTTGGGAAAATATACGTTGACATAATGCATTAAAGCCTTGCAGTATTTAATCATATCGGAGTTTAGGAGAGTGGGAGTTACACAAAGTTCTGTTACTTGGAGCATAAGCCTTCCAGTAACTATTTCATAAGGGATCTGTCTGTGTTCCCCAGTGGGAGTGGATCTGATTGTCATCAAAGCTAATACCAAGGCAATCCAATCGATTCAGTTAATTTTGCCAGTTTCAGTTTTAAAATGTCATTTGTCCTTTAGACCTTTTCAGAAGACCGAGGGTGATAAGGACAATGGTAATGCCATAATGTATGTAACAGCTTATTTAGCTGCTTTATAATTTGTGCAGTAAAATGGGTTCCTCTGTCACTGAAGATTTTTCCAGAGAGGTCCCTTAAAGGAAACACATTTTCTTATAACTTCTTAGCTACTGTCATAACATCAACTTTCCTACATGGAAAAGCTTCTATGCAACCAGAAAGTTTTGTTCTTTATATTACAAGAACATACTGACACCACATTGAAGGTGGCAGTTGAATGAAGTCCATCTGTAAATGTTCAAACGGTCCATTAGGTGGAAATACACCACGTGGAGTTTTTATCATCTTCCCAGGATTAGGGGTTTGACAAACCAAATATCGGTTATAACTCATTTTAGCAGTTTTAGAATAGTCACCCACCAATATTTTTGATAATTTGGATCATTTTGTTTATTCCATGATGAATTATGGAGCACACAGCTTTTAACAGTGGAAGCTGCAAGGACTCAGGAAGTACCAGGTGACCATCTGGGCCCTCTGTGGGTCCACATTTAACATTAAATTTACATCCTTCCAGATTCCAATTTTGTTTTTCCAAATCAGGTGCATTGCACCATTTGTTAGGTAGGTCATCATAAGGGAGTTGACCCGGATCAGTCTTACAGAATTCATTGAAATTGCATATTCTGACCATTTCAGGACTAACTGATTTAGCTTGAAATTCTGCCAGGGCATTCCCTTGATACTCAGATTCAGTTTTACAGGTATGGGCTTCGGTCTTAATATGAGCAGTTTGGGATGGCAACGGGATAGTAGGAAGGAGTTCAACCACTTTGAGTCTGTTTTGTTTTGTTTGTTTTTAAGTCTGCAACACCCAGTATTCCCATGCAGTCTTCCATCCAAGTACTAACCAGGCCTGACCCTGCTTAGCTTATGAGATCAAACATAGAGTCTGTTTTTGATGGGAGGTCCACCAGAAGTGAGAAACCTTCTTTGTTTCCATAGCATGCCAAAATCATGAACTACTCCAAAACCATATCTGCTATGTATATAAATATCTACTGATTTGCCTTAACTATATGGCAAGCTCAGGAGAGGGCAAAAGCTCTGCAGTTTGAGCTGACTTAAACTAGGGAAGAGTCCTCCTTTCTATTAACTCATTATGGGTTTGTAATGGCATATCCTGCAAAAGAATAATTTCAAATGATGTCAGTCTACTTGCTGAAAAATGCTGGGTTTGACTGGAATTTAATAGATTTTCCACAGCATGTGGAACTTGTAAAAAAAGTTCATTCCATAAAACAGCTCAGATGAACCCTCTACCAGTCTGCTGCCACTGCCTTCAAACAATTAGGATATGCCTTACCTACTGGGTCTAATTGCAGGCTGTTATATGTGATGGGCCTATATTTTCCCCCATGTCCTTGGGTAAGAACCCATAATGCCGATATTTTTATGAACAAACAAGATAGAAGGGTTCTGTATAATTTGGAAGCCCTAGAGCAACCATATCTGTAATTTTCAATCCCAGTTTATATTTCTTAATTAGACTGCTAAGTTTGAAACAAAGTCCATTTATAAATAGAGCAGTTAATGCCATTTCAGTCCCTGCAGGTTTCACAAATAGTGTTTGGAAATGAGCTTTATAATCTGAAAATGGTTCATCCTTCTTTTGCCCACAAGATTTTGTGGACCAATCAATTTTTCTGTGGAAAAACCTTATGGATTGAATTAAAAGGTTTCCAGCAATTCTTCTAGCTCCTTTTGGCCCTTCTCTTGAGATTTTGGAAAGGTCTTTAACATCCTCCTCAGGTTTTTTCCATTCTCCTGCTGCTTCCATTTTCGAGCTTCACCAGGTCCCAGTATCATGTGAATAAATTGGCAAAGATTAGGGAGTCCTGGATCATAAGCTCCTATGAGGACTCTAAATTTCTAAGTAAGTTTTTGAGGACTTTTCTCTTGGATTAGCTAAATCTTTTATGATGGCTTTAAGCTCAGCTTTAGACCGTGGAGTAAAAGGGGTTAGGCAGGCACGAGGCTGATCAGAGGGTCTCACTCTGTAAGGCATTTATCCGGCTTTTCCCTTTTTCCATTACCCTCCAGGTGAAAAGGTAATTGTGCAAAAGGGTTAGTGGACCCAGAGTGTTGAAGTGAAGACAGACAGAGCAAAGGAGCAGTGGTGTTAATTCAGTCAAGGTAGTCCTCTTTCCTCATGTCCTTAATTAGCTGCTTAAGCCTTTCATTTGCTTTTTGTAAGGAATCTTTTAGGGAGGGAATTTTTGATTCCTTTAAACTTTTTGAAGCCTCTGCAATGCATCTCATTGTTTTTGTGGGATTTGATCCTTTTCCTGTTCCCCACAAATAAACAGTTCTGTCTCAATTAAAACTTCCCCATTGTGGCCATCTTAATTCTAAGTTGTTTTTAGTAAGGTTAACCCATTTTTCTAAAAATACATAAGTTCTGGGTCCATAATTCTTATACATAAAATTAACTGGAGTCCCAGAGAATAGAGTCTCAGACTCTTTAGATTGAGACAAACGTCAAAAAGGTACCTAGCCAATGCCTCTAACTGGATCCAATCCAGTTAATTATTGAGTCCAATCCAATCCTGGACCCAGTACAGTAAAAATTGCCCAAATAACCTCAAAAAGCTCAAAACAAATTCATGGACCCTGAAATTGAGAGAGAACTCATCCATGGCCTCCAGTTACGTGAGGGATCCATGGGTACACTGAGTGCTGCTGAGTATCTTTGCTTGGTCATTCAGTGCTCCTAGGGGTTGCTAGAAGTTTCACTTTAGATCCCACTTCTGACACCAATCTTTTAAAAGAAAAATCCTAAACAAGTGAACTTTAGCAGAATTTGAGTAGAAAATGGTTCATGAACTGGGTAGCACTCAGGAACAGAAGTGGTTTAGAATGTTCCATCGCACAATGTCTGTAGGCTGTATTTATAGCCAGAGAAACGGATGTGACATACAGAGATAACCTGCTTGACTGCAGTCTGGCATTTTCTTTATTTGAACATGTGTTGGCAGGCTTCAGCCTATGATTGGTTGAAGGTTTGACTGCTGTGATTGGCTGAGAGTTGGCTACTTGTTCCAAGAGTGTACTCTTAGATTAGGGGCGCGGTGGCTCATGCCTGTAATCCCAGCACTTTGGGAGGCTGAGGTGGGAGGGTCACTTGAGGAAAGGAGACTAGCCTGGCAACATAACAAGACCCTATCTCTACAAAACTATTAAAAAATTAGCCTGGCATGGTAGTGTGCTTGTAACTCCAGCTACTTGGGAAGCTGGGGCGGGCGGATCACCTGAGCCCAGACATTTGAGGTTGCAGTGAGCCATGACTGTGCCACTGCACTCCAGCCTGGGTGACAGAACGAAACCCTGTCTCTAAAAAAAGGATACTCTTAGGTTAGTGTTAGAGTGGGGACTCAGACTGAGAAAGAATTTTTGGCACAAAGATTAGAATAGTTTTAAAGAAAGAAATTTTATTTTATGTTCCAAAGGGAGAGCAGGGTGTGGCACAAGAGAAAGAAAGCAGAAGTGTCGGCCTGAGGGTATGGGACTTGGGGTTTTTACTGGGGGTAAATGGGGGGAAAGTGATTGCTGTCAGTGGATAGCAAAAGGGAGCTGTGAAGCGGCTGTGTTTGTTTTTCCCTTTTTCCTCTCTTTTCTCTATGAGGCTGGCTTTATCATGGTCCTTGGAATATGGTCTGGCAAGAACTGGGGGGTGGGAGGAGCTTGCACCCCCTGCTGTCTGTTCAGGGCTCTTCAAGGCTGTTAAAACAAACTCCTAGAGGCCACAATGGTTAATATTAAAGGCGAGTTAAGCCAAAGGTGATTAATTAAACAAAGGGGCAGTTGTGCTGTGATCTTTCCCTTCAAAGGGGCAATGATGTGCTGTGAGTTTTCTTCTTTTTCATTCTCTGTTAGATAGTTCATTAGCAATGCCATCCTTTCATTCCTCCCATCTTTGATTAGAATTGATATTCTTGTCAATGCACTCAGAAACTGGGGTGTTTGGATGATGGTCTGTTCTTTTATAACTGTTTCTTGTTGAGTTAGGGTCATAGCATTGTCCTTATCTGAGAGTCCAATTCATAGTCATTAAGTGGGAATGGCTGAAATCAGATGGTCTTAAAAGCCAGAGTGGAGGCAGGATAGAGGTTTCACTGGAGGCAAATGGCTAGGAAAAGGAAGCATCACTGTCCATGTGGCCTCTGTATCTGTTTTGTTATTTCCTAGGGCCTCTAAGGACTAACAGGATTGGTGTGCCTTGCCGTGGATAACAGATATTTGGGAAATTGAGCTGTATGATGAGCATGTTTGACAGAAATACCTTGAGTACCTTGAGCAGCTTTCCAAATAGCTGCATGAGAGTGTAGGATATGGTAGGCACACTTAGAGTCAGTGAAAATGTTAAATCTTTGATCTTTACCTAGTTTTAAGGCCGTAATAAGGGCAATTAGCTCTGCCTTTTGAGCAGAGGTTCCAGGCGGTAAGGGAGCACTCTCAATTGTATAAGTAGTTGTGACAATAGCATGTCCTGCTTTGTGGTGGCATCTTGGATGTAGCTACTTTTATTGACGTACTAATTATGATCTTAAAACACCTAAACTTTAATAACAATTTTAAAACTAGTTTTATTTACCAAAGTTTACCAAAGTCACATTAACTAAAAGGCATTTGAGTTTTCTTATGTTCTTGATTAAACATTCTATTTAGGTGCTTACTTTTTTCTTTAAGCCAATTCACTAGATCTGTTTTACATATTTTAGAGTAAAATATCACATACACATGACATATATAGACACACGAACACAGACAGAAGTAGGTATTTTTAGATGAAACAAGGCGGAAAATTTATATTTTGAAAGCACAGACTTAGGACTTTAGGCTTAAATATTGTACCATCATTTGCTCATACCAAGAGAAAAAGGTTGTATGTAAAGTCCCAGTTAAGCCTTTACCAAGAATTTGAGAAAGGAAGCCTGTGGTGTTAAAAGGAGTTGGGTGCCTAACTTAACCAAAAGATCTTTTCCCTGTAAGGGGTAGAGCAATTGGGTAGTACTAAAAAAGGATGAGCAAAGACTTGATCTCCCAGCAAGCAGGGCTGTGTAGTACACACAGGGTTTTGCATTTTACCTTTAACTCCAACGATGGAGATAGGAGAGGGAAGCAGAGGTCTCGAAAATTCAGGAAGGGCCAGATAAGTGGCTCAGGTATTAATTAGAAAATCGAACTGCTTGCCTATGACAGAGAGTTACCTAAGGCTTGGCCATCTCAATGTGAAGTGACTCAGTTTTGAAGCCAGGGTCCATCAGTCAGACTGAAGCAGTCCCAGAAGATCCATGGGTTTGGAGGATGTTGGCTCAGGGGGCCCACCGGTTCCAGAAGTTGAGTGTGGTCCCTTGTCTCAAGGAGAAGGCAGTCTTACTTCCAGTGCCCCTTCTTTTTGTAGAAAGGGCGCAATCCTGGCAAAGGCCTCCTGGGGCATGTCTTACTCCAGTGACCCAGTTGGTTGCAGTGGAAGTAGGGCTTAGTTCTCGGAGAAGAGTGTGGTCCTTGTGTCTTCTTGCCTGAACCTCCAGGGTAACTCTGGCTCTGAAAAGCTCATTATATAGCAGTAGCCACCATTTGGAAAACTTCTTTCTGCTCTCGGGACCTGCTGCAGGTCCTGCCTCCTCTTTTCCTCTATCCTTTCTCATCTCAGTTATTAAAGACCTTGAAGGCGGCTAGGTGAGAGTGGTGGGGAAGAAGAGGAAGAAGAAGAAGGGAAAGAAGTTGGGGAAGGTGCAGCTGGTGTTATGATTAAGAGATCCATTCTTGGGCCAAATCTCCTGGTCATCTAACTTGTAATGTGGCCAGGCTGGATTGTAACAGAAGACTAAATGTTTGGGATGGAGGTCAGTAAGTCCCAAAGTTTTTAAATTCTTAAGGAGACATCCCAATGGGGAGCCTTTAGGTGGGGCCAACTGAGCGTTGCCCATGGTGATAACCAGGAGAAAGAAAAAGGGAAGGACTTTAGGAACAGTCATACATCAAAACACTGAGAGTCTGAGGGGGTATCCCCCCTAGATGACCTTTGGGACGCTGATTAGACATTGAGCATCCCCAAGTTCTGAGTCAGACCAAAACGAAACTTAGGGTGTTGGCCAGAAAGCGGGTATCCTTGCATTCTGATCCATACCAATTGAAACCTAGGGAGGAGCATCCCCCAAAGCCAGGCATCCCTGGTTCTACGCAAAGCTGGGAGGAGGTGGTTAGGAGGCGTCCCTCCAAGGCACTTCTCTGAGAGTGATGGCCCTGGCACCAGGTTTTCCATAACCACAAAGCTGCTGACTCTTTCTCAAGTATATGACCGTTTCCAAAGCCCTAGGGAGTTACTGAATTCCAAATGGTATTGAGGGCGCTGAGAAGGGTGTCCTGAGAGTTGTGCAGCAGAGGAGGGAGCAGTCTTGAGACAGAGGCAGTTAAGTGAGTTCCCCATACGGAGGTAAAGAATTGACTCCCCATATGGGCCACCAAATGTTAGGGTGGGGACTCGTAGGGCAGGATGAGAAAGAATTCTCAACACAAAGATTAGAGTATTTTCAAAGAAAGAAGTTTATTTTACTTTCCAAAGGGAGGGAAGGGTGCAGCATAAGAGAAAGAAGTGTCATCCCCGAGGATAAGGGGCTCAGGGTTTTTATGGGGGGTGAAGGGGGGAAAAGTGATTGCTATCAGCTGATAGCAAAAGGTAGCTGTAAAGCGGTTGTGTCTGTTTCCCGCCCCCACTTTTTCCCCTCTTCTCTCAGAGGCTGACTTTACCAAGTTCCTTGGAATTAGTCTGGTGAGAATCGGGGGGTGGGGGAAACTTGCACCCCTGCTGTCTGTTCAGGGATCTTCAAGGCTCTTGAATGCCTAGAGGCTACAGGTGGTTAATCTTAAAGACAACAAGTTAAGCCACAGGTTGCTAATTAAAAGGGCAGTTGTGCTGTGATCTTTCAAAGAGGCAATTATGTACTGTGAGTTTTCTCTTTTTTCTTTCTCTGTTAATTTTTCTCTGTTATATAGTTTATTAGCAATGCTGTCCTTTCAGTTAGGTTGCAGGTTGTTAGGTTATAGTTCACTATGTACAGAGGCAGCTTTAGGCCAAACTTAATTCAATTTAATAAAGGTTAGCTTTGGAACCAACATTATTTGTTGAAAGAGAGAAACCCTGTTTTCCTAATTAAGATCTGCCTTTGTCTAATGAATATTATTATGTAGTACATTTTTTAAAGTCTCTGATAGGAGGGAACTTGAAGAATAAGAGTTTCACTATATCTACTTGAGCTGCTTTCATCAAGAACACTCTTAGAGGTCAGGCGCAGTGGCTCATGCCTATAATCCTAGCACTCTGGGAGGCCGAGGTGGGCAGATTGTTTGAGCTCAAGAGTTCAAGACCAGCCTGAGCAAGAGTGAGACCCCGTCTCCACTAAAAAAAATAGAAATTAGCTGGACAACTAAAAATATATATATAAAAAATTAGCTGGGCACGGTGGCACATACCCATAGTCCCAGCTACTCGGGAGGCTGAGGCAGGAGGATCACTTGAGCCCAGGAGTTTGAGGTTGCAGTTTGCAGTGAGCTAGGCTGACACCACAGCACTGTAGCTTGGGCAACATATCTAGACTCTGTCTCAAAAAAAAAAAAAAAAAAGAACACTCTTAGAACCCCAGGTCCCAGTGGCACATGGAGGGCACTGAAGGCCTAGAGTGCCACCCTCCCGTGATACTTGTACAGAATATAAGCATCCTAGCAGCCTATGGGTTTGTGGTCAACTCGTGGGGCTGTGCTCCTCTCATGGGGCTGCTGGCCTGTCCTTCAAGCAAAGTGCCAGACAGCGCTCATTTGCTCTGGTTTCTACCATGACTAGCCTGGGCAAAGTGGGTGATCAGCCTTCATAACCTCAGCTAACTGCCTGGCCTTGTGGTGCTCGTACCCATATGCTCCTGAATGTGACTTGGTAATTCAGGAGCCCAGATCACCTGCTCTTGGGAACCAGCCCAGTTATCCTGGAGCTGCTCATCTCAAAGTGATCTAGCTTGGCTGACAGTGTATTCCCCCAGCTGCCCCAGGCCAACAGCCACTGAGCTAACTGAGCTTGTGAACAGAGGGTTAACGTCTGGGCAGCTCTCATGTTCTTACAAGGACGGCTGGAGGGCAGGCTCTGGATCTGAGAAAGTGGATCTTACAGTGTCCCCTCTTCACGTGGAAGTCTCCACTATACTTACATGTACTTGCCCGGATCCTTCCCCTAGTGCTGGGCTTTTGTTCTTAGGTAACTTAAATGAAACTGTGGCTTCTAGTTTCCCATCCTCTGACCTATTGCCATCCCTTTGAGGAAAGGCCACCCTGGCCCAGAGCTTGGACGTTCGGATGGGCAGGGCAAGAGGGCTCTTGAGGCTGCTGAAACCACCACCTTGGACTGGGTGCCCCTACCAAGCCACCTGTGGTTACTCTTGGTGCCCAGAACTGCAGGTTTTAAGCTCGCGCTGATGCTGTGGTGTTTGGCCGTAAGGACTGGGAGGGGAAGTCAGTCCCTACAGCCTCACGGTGTTTCATGGAGACGTGCTGATGAAAATCTGACCACACTTGCCCGTCGGCCTGAGTGAAACACCAGATTCTCCAAAAACCATTTCCAAACATGTTGTTGCTGTTATGCTAGTTTAGGAGGAATTGCCAGCCTTCCGAATGGGCTGCTGAAACTCCCCTGCGGTGGCCGTCCTGCAGCTGCCCCAGACCTGCCCTCATGCTTGCTGTCAGTTCGCACATCCTCAGGCGTGGGGGTTTTGAACGCTCAGTCCTTTGTAGCAGCTGTGAAAAGGGGGGTCTGCTGCCTCTGGAAAAGGGGCCCATTAAGGGACAAGGGAGGATTCCAATCAAAGGTCTGAAGTAAAAAGGGGCTTTGCTGTCTCAGCCCATGATGCCCTGTGAGCCCCAACCCACAGGGCTGCCAAGGACAAACTGCATAAAATGGAGTGTCAATGGCTGTTTGAGGTACCCAATAAATGCCAAAACTCTAATACGGTTTCATTTGAATTCTTATTTTGAGCAGTGTGTGCTGAGTGCTTACTGTCATAGCTGGGGCAGCCGTGGAGGGTGGTCCCACAACACTTCTAGTGACACAGTAACTTGTCAATCGGCAAGTCCCAGTCCCCCAGCCCTTCAGCCCGTGTGAGTAGGGAGTGGGGTGGGCAGGAACATCAGCTCTGGCCGAACTCAGTACCTTTTGGGGGATAGCTAAACCCTTCTCCCACCCTCCTTGAAAGGAGTTCTAGCTGACAGGGGGCCAGAGCTAGGGGTGGAATGGGAGGAAGGAAGCCTGACTGCCTCCACATCGGTAAGGAGGGAGGCCACAGAGCCAGCCGTCAGCCATGCCACAGCATCCGCCAGCACCTGTTTGGGCCAGGCTCTGGGCTCCCAGGCGAGGTTCCTGCACTCGGGCTGCCTGGAAGGGGATGTCACGGGAATTAAAAGGCAGATAGGGCAGCGAGCAGTATTGCTACAGAACTCTGGGGGTGGGGACTACAGGGCACTTACGCAGGCTGGGGGCAGGGGACCGTGGAAGGGAAGGCTTCCCCTAAGTTATGAGGCCCATTCATAGGCCCTCTGGACTCTGCTACAGACTAGACCCTACAGACTGTGCTCTCAGTGCTCGCAACGGCCACTCACTGTTGCAGTCTAAGGCTGGGTCTAATAAGGCGGGGGGGTTCTGGGACCCTCCCAGCCTGCCCTTGATAGTGTGGGGTGGATGGGCTGTCTTCAGGGGCCAAGAGGGAAGGTAGTAAACAGAAAGCCTAGGTTTAGTTGGACAGACTTGACTTCAAACCCCACTTTGATACCTCTCCAGCTTACTTCCTTACCTGTTAAGATGGGGATGAAACCATGCACCTTACAGGCTTTCACATGAAATGATCAGTGTAAAAATACCAAGCTCTTCTTTTCAAGAGCAGTGAGGACTGGATACGGTGGCTCACGCCTGTAATCCCAGCACTTTGGGAGGCCGAGGTGGTTACTTGAGGCTGGGAGTTGGAGACCAGGCTGGATAACATAGTGAGACCCCCATCTCCACAAAGAACTTTTTTTACATTAGCTGGGCATGATGGCACACACCTATAGTCCTAGCTACTCAGGAGGCTGAGGTGGGAGGATCCTGTGGGCCAGAGCAAGATGATGTCTTTAAGGAAAAAGAAAAAAAAAGAGCAGTGAGGTGAGATTATAGGTGCTTCTAGGAAAGACCTTGGGAACGAGAGGGTTTTTGTTTTACCAATAGTTGGGGATGAGGCATCAGGACTTAAGAGAATGCCCAGCGCTAACTCCATACCCCGCCTGTGATACTGCTATGTCACAGGCATCACTGCCTCACATGCCATCGAACCAGGCAAGCCTGGTCCCAGAGGCTGGCCATGCTGTGTGTAGCCAGTATTTGGCACACAACCGAGTGATATTTAGCAGCCCACCATAGTCCCAGAAGGCAGGTTTGGGGGCCTCGGATTCACTTCAGGCCAAGGCCAACACAAGGAACCCAGAGAAAAGCAGAGGGCAGCTCACGTGGAGGGCAGACCAGTTTAGCTCCTTACCCTTTGCCAGTCAAGCCCGAGCTGGCCTCAGCCCAGGGGTGGGACTCGCACAGGCAAGGCCCTTCCAAGCAGCCCAGGGTTCCCAGGAAGCTTCTGTAGAAGGGTTAATGGAACTGCTGTTGCAGGAAGCAAAGGCAGAGAACAATCAAGAAGAGGGAGGCTGTGCCTACAAGGGCTAGTGAATGCAGCACATGCCGTTGGGCCGGATGGCCTCTCAGCCTTGGGAGAGGTGGCTGTCGCTGGGGCAGCTCCAGGACTTGGCTGGGAAGGGAAAATATAAAATCATCAGAGAAGTAAAATATCTTTGATTTATTATGTACAGACTATATTCAAATAAACTACCCACTCTGAAAACAGCAGGTTCTGGCTTTTCCATGAACCCCCAGAAAAATATAAATTGGAACCCCAGAGACAGTCCCTTCCAGAGGGAGATGTGTGTGAGTGCGAGAGCGTATGTGTAACCTTCTGCTTCCATGGGGTTTGGCCAGGCCCCTCTGAAGGTACACAGCCTGCCTTACTTTAAACCCTGGCTCTGGCTTCACTGGTCCAGCAGGAGGCTCTGCCCGGGGCAGGTGCAAAGCAAACCAGTCACTCGACCTCCATCTTATTCTTCTGCAAAGAATCCATGAAGGCTTGCCACTCCACCGGGTAAAAACGTTTATAGACGTTGATCTTATTCCGAATCTGTTTCGGGGTATCTTGATAGTAATTCTTCTCGTCTCGGGCCATGGCCTAAGAAGGGAGAAGGGCTGCTTGAAGAGGGCTACGCAGGCAAAGGTTCAAATTCTACCTGTGGCTGAACTGGGCAAACCATCTCCTATCCCTGAGGTCTAGATTCCTCACTCAAAAGCCACGGTGTACGCGGAGCCCTTCAGCACTTAGGGCCCAGGCAGGAGCTGGGGCCAGTTGAGGAGCCCATGCCCCATCCACAGCCAACTAGTATCACCTGGGCAGTGTGGCCAGAGCTTTCAATTTTTAAAAGCGGCCAAAAATACAGAATTTTATTTGAACCTTCCCATAATTAACATGGCAACTAATCCAAGTTCTTTAAAAAATACCATGCGAGCAAAACAACGTATCTGTGAGTGGGATATAAACCAGACCATTCAGTCTCTCCCTGCTGCAAGCATTCTGTTCACATTAGATCCCTGTTAACAGGATCCATTTCCTAGAGTCTTTTTCCTCCCTTTCTTTCCACTCAGTCTCAGGAAGCAGGTGCTAGGCAAGTCACCACACACGGTCCAGGGCGCCTTCCCAACCGCCCAGTAGTTCTTCCTGCCAGGCCTGAGCCACTCACCTTGTAGTCCTCCCCGTGGTTCTCCACCATGTAGCGTACATAGTCAATAAGGTCCCGAGACAGGGTATTTCCTTTCTTTTCTGGAAGGCTGGCTTCTGCTTCCAGATCTGGGGTGAGAGAAGCCAGAAGATAAGGAATAAAGCTTTACCCCCTGCACTATGTGAGCTGTCCAATCACCCCCTCACCCACTCCCAAGCCTTAAGACTTGCTACACCAACCATCTGATAGTCTTTGCCTCCCCATCCCCAAGTTCATTGCTAGAACCTTATTCTTCAGCCTCTAAGATCCCAGGCTCTGCCTCCTATGACTCAATACCTACCAGTGTGGCAACTGCCTGAAAGGCAAGTCACTTCCGTCTGGGCCTCAAGTGGGCTTCAGAGGAATGCATCAAACTAAAAACTTCTAATTAGTGTCAGGTAGTGGGACAGAGAGATGAAGAGAGATTGCCTGTCCAAGGGGCAGGGCTCCCTTCCAGCTATCAGACTCTCAGAGAATCTCTTTTCCTGAACTATTATGCCAATACATGAAATGGAAAGGTCTGAGTAAGTGAGCTCTAAAGCTGAAGAGACTAGGGACTGAAGCTGGGCCCAGGCACCTCACTGCTCCAGATGAGGGAAAAATCCAGGAGTTGATAATGGCTTCACTTTTAAAATAGCTAGGCAAATACTCCACCATTTCTCACCTAGACAGAGAAAAATACCTACCTCATAGAAATGAAGTTGTCAGATTATCCACGGGTTAGGTCCTAATATTGCTTATAATCAAAATTATTTTTGACATGACTGCCAGGGGCTGGATGTAGGGGGAAATGGGGAGTTGTTGTTTAATGGGGATAGTTTCAGTTTTGCAAAATGGAAAAGCTTGGGGGATCTGTTGCACAAGCATGTGAATAAACGTAATAATACTGAACTGAGTCTTGCTCTGTTGCCCAGGCAGGCTAGAGTGCAGTGCCTCACCATGGCTCACTGCAGTGTCTAACTCCTGGGCTCAAGCGATCCTCCTGCCTCAGCCTCCCAAGCAGCTGGGACTACAAGGTGCACGCCACAATGCCCAGCTAATGTTTTTTCTATTTTTAGTAGACACGGGACTTGTTGTGGTTTAGGTTTGTCTCGAACTCCTGAGCTCAAGCCATCCTCCCAGAATGCTAGGATTGCAGGCGTAAGCCACTGTACCCAGCCAAGATGTTAAATTTTATATGTTTTTAAACCACAATTTAAAATTTTGAAAATTGAAAAAATGTTTGTCTTTGACTACAATAAGTACACATGGCTTTGTGCATACAATCCTATCCTATGCAGTAGTTCTTATAAGAACCAATGACATAAATTAAAGACAGGAACTCAAGGAATTCTGTATCTGATGTCTGGCCATTCAAATCCTTTTACCTTCAGGAGAGCTGTTAAAACTCCCTGACAGCTGAAGGGAAGAATAGGTAAAGAATTCTAGAGTATTCCTGCTTTCCTTCAGTGTTTATTCTCTTCCGTTTTAATATTCAGCATCTATAGCCTTAATATACATGAAATTGATTTGTTGTTAGAAACATTTAATGAGATGGTAGAATCTCTAAAAATCAGTTCATCCTTAAATTCATGAGAAGCCAAACACATGCTTGAGACTTAATGGTTTCTTTTCTCTTCTCTTAGGCACCTGGCTACACCTTCCCTGAACATCTCTGACCTTAGTTCACATACCTGAGTTTAGTCAGTAGACTGAAAATGTCCCAGATGAGGACACTGTCCTAACTTTGTGAACCCTGGACCAGCTTCCTTCTCCCCTCTGAACATTGGTTTCCCCATCTACAAGGTGAGGACATCTGAAGGCCCTTTCTAGCTCTGACAGAGCAGGAGTGATCTAAAGGAATATGGCCCGTACCCACCGTTCAGCACATAGGGCTTCCGCACAAGCTCCTTAGCCCTCTCCTCTACATCCACCTCCATGGCCTTCACCTGCAAAGAAAAGAGCCCATGAGACCAGTAGCTAAAGGAAGGGTCTTTGATGAAGGGAAGTTCTACATTCCTGCTCATCCTAATACAACTACCTTACCCATAAGAATTCCACCCAGGTCAAGCAGAATAGGTAATAAGGAGAAATAATGGCCTGGAGACTTCAACAGCTAGAACCCATGGTTCCAAAAGAAACACAAGCAATTTATCTTTTTTGCCTATCTATAAAATGGGTATAACTCTCGTTGCCTTCCTCACTTAGTTGTGTGATAACTGAGTGAAATAATGCACGTGAAAGCACTTATAATTTACAATGAGGGGGAGATGTCAGGTATTTTCTCTAGGGGGGAGCTACCTGACAGCACTTGGCTGTAGCTTCACATTTATTCAAGAAAACAGTAGGCCAGGTATGGTGGCTCACGCCTGTAATCCTAGCACTCTGGGAGGCCGAGGCGGGCAGATCGTCTGAGTTCAGGAGTTCAAGACCAGCCTGAGCAAGAACAAGACCCTCCCCCACCCCCGGCCCCTACTATTAAAAAAAACTAGAAAGAAATTAGCTGGACAACTAAAAAATATATAGAAAAAATTAGCCGGGCATGGTGGTACATGCCTATAGTCCCAGCTATTTTGGAGGCTAAGCCAGGAGGATCGCTTGAGCCCAGGAGTTTGACGTTGCTGTGAGCTAGGCTGACGCCACAGCACTCTAGCCAGGGCAACAGAGCGAGACTCTGTCTCAAAAAAAAAAAAAAAAAAAAGAAAAGAAACAGTAGTACCATTTTCCTCTGACATGAAGGGATAAAAAGAAACTTAGGCAACAGGACAGATTCATTCAGCACACCCATTTATTAATTATTTATTGAGCACATGTCACATCCTAAGCACCCTGGGGATTTAGTAGAGAACAAAACACAAAGTCTTTCTCACCAAAGAGATTATATTGGATGTAAGAAGCACAGAAAATGGATAAGCAAATAAACATACACCATCATGTACTTACAGACACTACAAATTAAAATGAAGCAGGTAAGAGATTACTGAGTGAAGGATGCAATTTTTTAAAGTTTTGTTTGTTTTTTGGGTTTTTTTTGAGACAGGGTCTCGCTCTGTTGCCCAGGCTGGAGGGCAGTGCCTCATCATAGCTCGCTGCAGCCTGGAACTCCTGGGCTCAAGCCATCCTCCTGCCTCAGCCTCCCAAGTAGCTGGGACTACAGGCTCCTACCACTACGCCCCGCTAATTTTTCTATTTTTTGTGCACATGGGGTCTCGCTCTTGCTCACGTTGGTCTCCAACTGCTGGGCTCAAGCGATCCTCCCACCTCAGCCTCCCAAAGCGCCCTGTCTAATTTTTGAAAATTTGAAAGGGTTGTCCAGAAAAAAACTTATTCAAGAGAAACTAGTCCCAGGGACACCTCAGACCAAGAATGACTGAATGACCGGGGACAGGTATAAGAAACAGTAAGTAAAGACCCCAAACTCCAGTGAGTATTTATTAGGAAAGTTAAGAGCAGAAAAAGATAAATTCTGGAAAATACCATTGAGATGCCAAGGGACCCAAACAGGTTAATTTCAGAGGAAAAAGACTGAGTGGAGGAAAGGAGGGGAAGCTCCAACCCACGTCCAAATGTGTGCTGGGGAGGGAGTATGAGGAAGCCTGCAAGGGACGCTTGACCACAGTCAGTGCAGGTTGACTGCGGGGAGGCCAAAACCCAGAAGGAGCGTGAGGAAGGTAATGGGCAGCGTCAAGTCCTGAAACCCAGGTAAGTGTGACGAGGAAGATGACAAGGACAGGGGCCCTGCCCTGTCAGTACCTTTCTCTTACGGAGGGGCACCGCCCTGTTGGGATCCACAGCCAACCCCATCTCGGCCAGGTTCTGCCGCACCGATTTCGCGTGGTCCCAGGCATGTCGGATGTGTGAGCTACCGGCAAAGAGAAGATCGCGGATCAGCTATCTCAGGGGCCGTCCGGGCCGAGGTCCCCTGCCTCCCGAACCCCCGCCTCCTTACCACTCGATACGCGGCGCCGCCTTCCGTCGAGCATTCCGGTTCAGACGCTTACGGTTGACATTGTAACCGAACTTCTGTCTCCGGGTTTTGCCCTTGGCCTTGGGCATCGCGCTGACCACAGCAACTGCGCTCGCAGCCGGCGCCTCTCACTCTCCGAACCTCGTGCCACAAACTCCTCGAGGAGGCAGTGCGCAAGGCTTTTTCAGGCTTTCTGGGAAACGTAGTCCCTTTCGTAGCCTTACCGTGCTGATTACTACGACTCCCAGAACGCAATGAGCGCGTGCGCCTGCGTACAACGCCCAACACAGTCATTTCCCCGCCCATTTCGTGACCTCCGTCAGGCGGCGGAGCTCAGCGACCCTGTTATCAACTACAGCTGTTGCCCAGACATGGCGGCTCCTGGCCCTGTGACTCCGGAGGCACCCTTTGAACCATCGCAGCCCCCAGTCATTGAGGGCTTTAGCCCTACCACGTACAGAAACCCAGAAGGCTTCAAGGAAAAGTTCCTTCGCAAGACCCGCGAGAACCCAATGGTACCCATAGGTAAGTGGGTGCTCTAGGAACTGTAGACGGAGAGGACTGTGATGTCGGAGGGAATGAAATAGGGAAGGACCAGGGACACCAGCGGAGGCTGGATGAGAGTGGACCAGAGATGTGACGAAGGACGGAGCGGTGAAGGGTGAAACTGATTGGAGCGGGAGCAGAGGCCGGGTTTGGGGGCAGGAAGTGGGGTGCTGGAATGGGGCGGACTCTAGAACAGGGAGGACCCCGCCTCAACCACCCCTCCGCCCTCCCTCCGCTGCTGTCCGGAGGTGTTGGCCTTGGCGAAGGGAGGTCCAAAGAGGAAAGAAACCTCGCCAGCTGCTTTGCCCCCTACTCAGGTTGCCTGGGCACGGCGGCCGCCCTCACCTACGGCCTCTACAGCTTCCACCGGGGCAACAGCCAGCGCTCCCAGCTCATGATGCGCACTCGGATCGCCGCCCAGGGCTTCACGGTCACAGCCATCTTGCTGGGTCTAGCTGCAACCGCTATGAAGTCTCGACCCTGAGCCTTTGGCCTAGCCTTGAAAGCTCCGCAGAGATCATTCCAAGACCCAGGAGCAACCACCAGGCCTCCTCTCCCCCTGACACGCCCCTGTGTCACTGGGGGAGCAAGTGGCTGATTGTGTAACCATAACCGACTGGTTGTTTCAGAAATCCCAGATTCTGTTCAGTTTGGATGTTGCATACTTCTATTTGTGCCACACCTCCTCCACTGCCTTCTTAATAAACTCTAATCCACTTGTAGTTTGGCGAATTCATTGTCAGGCTCACCCCGCCCCCCTGGTTTTTGGTCTTTGTTTTTAGGAGGAAACAGGCTTTAGAATGGAGTGGCCCTTAGGAATCAGGGTAGCCTAGTGATTCTCAAACTTTCCTGGTAACAGTCACCTGGGACAGGTGTTAAAAATAGAGATTCCCAGGTGCCACTCTTTGAGATTCTAAACAGTGGGCCTAGAGTGATGCTGTTTGAAAAAACTGATCTAGCCAGCAGTTTTTCATACCTTTAGTAGGAAAACTTTTCCTTCAGATGAGACCTGTCATGGTTTCGTCAGAGGCAGGGGGT
>CAUYSK010004018.1:0-25205 GCA_963575035.1 Avahi laniger | reverse complement strand
GACTTTTCATTATTTAATGTGTCATGAATAATTTTTTTCTTTAATAATAGTCAAGGAAGACAGAGGCGGCAAGTATTTAGAAATAAGGTGTGTGCTACAAAAAGAAAAAACACAAGTGTGATATACTAAGGAATATTAATCTGATCTGATGGATAAGAAGGAGGAGTTAGGAAAAGTCTCCATGAAGAAGAGAAATTTAAAGGAAAACCTGTGATGAAGGGATTGGGAGAGATGGGGTGGGGAGAGAAGACACTTCCCTGAGCTGTCCCCTAAAGGCCCAGAGGACAGATGGCTGCAGAGGAGAAAAACAAAAAGGGAGGGATTTAGGAGGCCAGTGGAAGATTAAGACACATCAGCACATGCAGGGCTTTTAGGAATAATGACTTTTCTGAACTTAAGTCTGAATGCAACAAAAAATATATAAAATAGTTCAAGCAGGAAAGTAACTTATCAAAATTTAGAATTTTAATGATGAGTTTTGGGCAGAGTGAATTAATGAATGGATGAGAGTGAAGAGTGGGGCATATTACAAGAGATTCAAGAAATTATACTCCAGTTATTTAAACTGTACTGATGGTCTACTGCAATAATTTAGGTAATAGATGACGTTTCAGTGATGTTCACATGAATAAATGTGAAGAAGTGAAGGACGTGCCACCTCAAAATATGCCAGATTAGTATATTGATTATTTTGAGTTGAAAACATTAGAGAAATCGTAGTGTCAGAAAATGTGAGCTGACCTGTCTCTGCCTGCATGCAGCAAGTAATAAAGATTCCTCTGGGAGGAGTACCCTTTTCATAACAGGGTGAGATATGAATACCACTAGATACTTGGAATTAGAGGCTGCAATGGACCTAAACATACATACTTAACAAAGTAACCTCTACCAAAGTAACTCTTCTCTTCCTTCTCTTTTATACCCCATATATCTTCTAGCGACTCCCCCAAATTTACTGCCCCAACCAGATTTTCTTTGTACTGTCATTTCTTCTCAAATTTATCTCTTTGTCTAAAAAGTATAGAAGTATCTTGTTTTAGCCATTTCTTTGAACTTCACTCTCTTTGAAGATATCCATGTATGTGTAAACCTAATAAAATTTGTATGCTTTTCTCTTGTTCATCAGCTGGGTGTCAATTTGTTTTCTCAATCCCCCTGAAGATCCCACTAACAGCTAAGAGTGGGGTTGGAGGTGATCTCTGGCTCCCCTATAAATGTTTCTGAGGATTCCTATTGAGAAGAAAATACTTAGAAGTAAAGGTAAGAACTTGGTATTTGGTAAGTTATATGGAGTGAGGAAATGGAAATATAAATATTTCCAGATTTCAAGCATGGACACCCTCTATTTACTACAAAAAGCAAGACGAATGCTCAATTTGAGGGAAAGGAGTTACAAGGAATCACAATTTTGAATTATTATTAAAAGTAAATTGGCACTGAGGAAGCTATCTGAACTCTTGAAGGACTACAGACAAATAATGGTTGAAGAAGTTCAAAATGTTTGTTGAATGGTTTACCTTCATAATTTTGTTAATTATTACATAATTTATATAATTTATCAATAAATTTCATTGTGTTGGCAAAGTATTACATTGAAATTGTAAAATTGTATTTAATACATATTAAACTTACTCGTCTGAAACAGTGAAATGAATCACCTTGTCATCAAACATTTGATATTCACTTTCAGTGGTGGAGGGATGATCCAAACACAAACATGGAGCAAGGAAATAAATTATTATGCGGTGTTGTAAAATAAATCCATAAATGCAGAATCTGAAGTGAGAGTGAATATTTTGACTTATGGTGATAAGCGTAGTGAGTGATTTTATCTCAGAACAATGACCTGGTTTAGAACCCACCAAAGGTAGAAGCTTGCAATGAAAACTGTAAGCAAAGTTTCTAATTATGGCTTGAAAGGCAAAGTGCTGATCTGCTGTTTCTGCTTCTTTTTCACAGACAGAAAATCAAGCGCACACACACACACCAGTGCATTGCTGACAACTCTCGAAGTTATCCATTGGATAGTTACTCACGAATTGTCGAAGGGCATAGTGAGCTCTGGGCCTCCAAAAGTTGCCAGTATTTTAAATGCTTATGTTTATTTTAAATCTTTGTGAAAATTCTGCCTTTTACTTTCTAGCATATTCATGTAAAACTATATTTTAAACAGTTCATGACTTCGTTTTCTTGCTCATTTTTCTATCTCTGATGCTCATCAAATTTGTCAATAACCTTCCACTTCAGGGCCCAGGTACCTACTTTTTCTTCAGTTTGAGATAAGCTGAAGAAAAGGGCACAACAGGGCACACTGGCTTCCAGTCACATGTTTCTCACTTACCTGGTCCATTTTGGTCGTTGCTCTCTCTGCTCCTAGACCAGTGGCAGGCACGTAGTAGGCACGGACACATAATTGCTAGAAAATGAATGAAGAATGAATGAATGAACTAATTTAGTGACAGTTGATATGACTGAGTCTAGAATTCTTCAATTCCTGTCTTTGGCTCATCAAGAATCATTTCTTCTTTCCCTGAACTTATGCCTTCTTTGTACTTTGATGTCTCATCTCCTTGCAATTACCAAATCAATAACCGAGTTAGAACCAGAGGTTCAGAGCCACCAGAAAGTCTTCTAAAGGCCGTGATTGTGCTGGGTAGTTATGATACATTTGCCTAAGAGAGATGATCTCTAAATAACTTGGATTGATTATTGTACACATCTAGAAACATTCTCTTAAAAAGTGCAGGGCATTTTCAAGCCACATCAGGAAATGTACACAATGTGTTTTAGGAAACTTGAAAACTTATATGGTAGGGGTGTTATTTTGTTTTAGGGATTTTAGTTTACCTCTATAATTTCTAAAGATAAAAAATCAATAATAGATTTAATTCACATGAAGGACAAACAATTCCCAATGGCCAGCCTTTTTAAGTTACAATATTTACACTTGAGGCATTTTTAGTCTAAACCTCAAGAATCACATACTTTTCATTGCAAGAGCCATACAAAATGTCCAGCTTCTCTAAATATCCTCCCCTGGAGTGGCCATCAAGTCATCTGAAAATGTTAGCAGGTTATTAGAAACTGTCCAAAGTCACTCAGGATCACTCTTGGGGCCCGTTTCCTGACTCCATTTAATCAATGGTGTACTACTGCAGTTGCAATTAGAAAATTTTGGTTGTATAGGAAATGGTGCTTTCCAGCATGAGCATGGTGAAAACATGTGAAAGAAAATATGAGGAAAAACTTCCAGAGGCAAAAGAGAAATTTAAAGAAGCAGAGCTCACAACTGGTTGTTTCTGCAGGGACAGTCTTCAGGCAAAGTTGTAACATAGGTATCTGTGTTTTGACCTCAGATCCTAATTCTTCATCCTTGATACCCATTCAATTTTTTCCCCATTTAATCCACAGGCATGTCTCCACCCCCACTTCCATGGTCTTTTATTTTTTTCCTGTTCCTTTCCCTTTTTCAACATTAAGACAAATCTCTTTCATTGTTTGATTCACGTTAGAGTCTAAAGATAATAGTCTCAATGCCCCTTATTTTCCAGAGAAATTTGGCATCCATTAGTCAAACCAAAAGTTTCAAGTTCTAGACTCTTAACAGTGGAATCTGAGAAATTAACCAAGAACTAGTTAAGAAGTAAGTATACATTTTTGTTATTAAAATGTAACCACTGAATTTTTGAAAATGTAGTGGGTTGGGCAACAGGGCACAAAGGTGAGCTGGTGTTGAGTAGATTCCCTGCTGGCTACAGTTGTGACAAATTGATTATTTTTAAAAAAATGATAATGATTTTACACTAAAACACATTGAATCAATGTAAACCCATAAATCTGTAATGTAAAGAGAGAAGGAAAAAAGGAAAGAAGGAAGGAAAAAAATACTAAGCCGGTAAAACAAAACTCAATTAACATCATCTTAGGTACCTAATAAACCAAATCTTTACTTCAAATATGTTAATTAAGGCCCAAATTTTGGCTAAGCCTTGAATTATTTCTTTCTCTTGCACCTCACCTCCAATTTTCCAGGAATTCCTGCAGAGTCCATCTTCATATTACATCCAGAATTCAAATCTGGGCACAAATAATCACCTCCAGGCAGAATCACAGTCTTGTCTACATTTCCTCCATAGCTGTCTCATTGCTCTCCATGGACCCCACCCCTGCTCCCCTTGCCCAATTAAAGGCAATTTGCAACACGGTAGGAAGCCAGGGCAAGTCACACTGGTGCTAAATAGCTTTCAATGGCTCCTCATTTCACTCAAAATAAAATCCCAAGCCCTTATAATGGTCTATGCAGAATTTAAAGGTTCAAGCCTCTACCTATATTTGTGTCTGTAGCTGTATCTCTATCTCTCTATCTCTGTCTCTATCCCTATCTCTACTTCTAGCTCTATCCATCTCTATCTCTCTGTTTGACTCTATTCTATTCCGGTCTCTGTGGCTACTCTATTTCTATCTCAGACTTTGTCTCTGGCTGCTTTACTTTGCTCGCCTGTTCCAATCACGCTGGTGCCCTTGCTGATCGCTAAGGCTTCAGGTTCACTTGTGCCTGGAGTCATTAGCTCTGGCTATTTTCTCGGCCTGCTCTTCCCCAGAAATTGGCTGTATTGATTTCCTCACTTCCTTCCAATCTTTGCTCTAATATTATCTCCTTCATGAGACCTACATTGGCCAGCCTATTTACTGCATCTTGTCCCTTCTCGCATTCCTGTACTCCTGATTCCTGTTATCCTATTTTTTTTTGATTCCATTGCATCTCTGGCCTTATAATACACTTTATCATTTACTGGTTTAGTCTACTGATTGTTTGTAGTTAACTATTTCGGCTATAATGTAAAATTCATATAGACAATGATCTTCAATTTATTCAGTGTCAGGTAGGTGCCTAGTATTGTTGCAGAAGCACTCGTCCTGCCTTTCCAATAAGAACCTTAGTTTGAGCATTACTAGTCACCACAATGGACAAGGGAAAGTTCTCCTTTCCACAAGAAGGCTAGCTAACATAATATAGAGGCAATGACAGAATTAGAAAAGAATTATATTGTGAAGCCCAATGATATATTGACAAGACAAGTATAATCAATCAATCAGTTAAATGATTGATGGGAAGTAGAAATACATGTAATATCAAAGTAACCTTACACATGGTTACAAGGGGGAAATAAACATAACTATATAATACTGGGATGAATCCATTATTTTAGTAGTTAATTTGAGAAGGCTTTATACATCTTCTGAATAAGGTCATCAGACTTAGCAAATAGAAATATAGAGCATTCAGTCAAATTTGGATTTCAGATAAACAACATAATTTTTAGTATAATTATGCTCCATGCAACATTAGGGAGTCCAGGATTTATCTGGAAGCCTCACTCCTGAAGTAATGTAGTGTGTGTTGCATAACATCATCTGTGATGTGCTCTAGTGAAATACGTTTAACTTGAACCTATACTAGCTTTAAAACTATCTTCCTACTGAAATGATATTCAGGAGATAAAATAAAATGTTCAAATGACAACATAAGAGAGAAACCAGAGGAAAAAAGATGAGACTGAGATGTGTTTTAGGACCACTGGCCCCTCTTTCCAACAAGGTGGTGAGAATTTAAAGGGAATGAGCAAGATTGAAAACAGAAAGCAACAAAAAGAAGACAAAATAATTGGTCCTGGTTGGTACCCTGGTTTGGAGAAGGGACATGTTTTGATATGGGGGGAAATTTCAATAATCATTACTCATTAAGTGGTATGAAAATATATTACCAGAGAAAACTAAATATTAATAACTTACAAAATCAGGTTACTCCATGCTATGTAAAGAATGATCTCATTTTGGTAACAAAAAATTATATATTTGCACAATAAGATCTGGGAAGATATATGCTAAGGTGTCAGTGGGAAATTCAGAATGATGAAAATGTCATACTATTTCCTTATATTTTCCTGTCTGTATTTTCTAATTATGTACAATGTTTTTACCACTTTGTAAATGATAAATAGTTATTTTGAAATATCTGCTTAAAAATACAGGTATACAGCCACTATCCATAGAAATCTGATAGTAGTTATGGTTTAGAATTTGAGTTTTCTAAAAAGAATTATGCAGTACAACTTTAGCATTTTCTTCAGAAAGTTTCAAAGTAGCCTTTGGAAACATCTAATCCTAATGGTTCACAAAACTTTTCCAGGCAACTCTTCATTTATTGTCCTGATATGAATCACAATGATATAAGATCTTGTCAGACACACAAACTCCTATTCCAAGTCACAGTGAAAATTATGGGTTTTTACAAATTCATATATTTAGATTTAAAGCAATTCTAAGGCAGTCTTATCTCAGTTTTGCTTAGCTCATTAACACACTCAGAAGTTCAGGATCTTTACTGCCATGTTTTAATGGAAATCTTCCCACAATAACTATTTTTATATACTGCCATATTTTGAAAAATTACATAGAATTTATATTTCTATACTTGCACAGTAAAAGCAAAATATTCACTAGAATGGATAAAACCATACTATGTTTTCAGTACGTTTAACTCTTTATTATTTTTAAATTATATACATAAATTTAAGTAACATAAATGGGCCTCTATTATTACCTTCCAGCTGCCCTTGGTCCGAGTTGTTTACACTTTGTCACATACTGGTGAGAATTAGTGTTGTTGCTTTGTTCAGTCCCATATTACTCTGCCCCCGTCATCACCCAAGTGTGCCACGGTGCTCTCCTGCGAACTCCATGTAGTGTTTGTTACAACCTCATTTTTCAAAGTGATGGTTGCTTACTTATTCCAAGGCCCTACACTATTACTAAAATGAATATTAGAATTTTACATCTCCAGTTTTTAAATTTTGGACTTTAAATCAGAAAATCCATCAATTGAAAGTTCAACAGCTTGTGTTCATCAACTCTCTATTAGATGCTTGACACCATTTACCGGTGATCTTGAGTGTTCAGTTTTGCTAGTTGTATAGCCTTTTGATAAATACTTCCCTCTGATGTATATATGATTAGCTATCTCTTCCTTGTGAAATTGATTCTGTATAAAAACAAAAGAAATATCTGCACTGCTCACAAACATGCAACTTATACTGTTTTTTGTGTAAAATAAATAAATGCATAAATCCAGTCATTGAGCTGCAGCAGTCTACAATTTTCCCTCTTAATTATTTCATGCTATAAATTTTGAAAACTTCAAAAGCTGACAAAAGTAAAACAGGGAACAGTAAACCTCCAAGAAAATAATGAGCTACAACATTAATACCAATGAAGTTAACACTTCACACACTTGTGCCGTATCACTTAAGTTCTTTCCAATTCTGATATCAACACAAAGGCCTCCATAACTATCCCCATACACAGTGAGGAATCTGATGGTCTATCAAGAAAAGTTCTAATCTAACCCAGGCTTCATTTGACAGGAGACGACACGGAGCTTACAAGATATGCAATGATTTGTTACAGTAAGGTAGAAAAAAGAAAACCAAGGCAAAGAAGTACAAATGAGTTTCATTATAGGTAACAAAGATTTAGAGCTGTTTTCATAGATAATCTGTATGTATATAAGTATTCTTCATTTTTATAGAATTCATTTTTCAAATTACGGCAAAACAGTTTCGGCTGTTTGAAAGGCATTACACAATGTTAACCATCCTTGTGTCTGAGCATACACATCCATCTCTCTAAATCAGGAAAATAAAAGAAAATTTTAGCTGGGAAATGTCCTCATTCAGGATTTCTAAAACTTGTTCAGGAGAAATAGTCATATAAATTTTATCCTTGAATAGTCAAACAAGAGAAAGCTCAAAAAAAAAATAATATTTTAAATTTTTCTCTACTCTTACACTGTTCTAAACTCTCCACTCTGGTTCTAAAACATAATTGAATCGAAAAATTATTATCAAACCTAATAAATATTCAAGATATGAATACATTAATCATGGGAATTTGATTAATTATATTATCATAATTTAAAAATAGGAATCAGGAATAAATAAAATAATGACAGGTAAAATATACTACCCATTTTGATAGTCTTGGATTAGTCTTATACGTGGGTCATTTTCATAAATAGAACAGACCATCACATTGGCCAAAGGGAGAAAAAGAAAGCTTAATTCTAAGAATGAAGCAGGATCAGAGTAATAATCTGTTGTTATTTTGCACCATATATAGGGAAGAGTAAAATAGGTTAATTGTTCTTTCTTATATTGTTTAATTTTTTTAATTAATTTTTCAATTGACACATAATAATTGTATATATTTATGGGGTACAGTGAGATATTTTGATACAAGTATAAATTGTTATGATCAAATCAGGGTGTTTATCATTTCCATCATCTCGAACATTGTTTCTTTGTGGTGAGAACATTTAAAATCCTCTTTTCTAGCTATTATGAAATATACCATAGAATTTTGTTAACTATAATCATCCTTCTGCACAATCACACACCAGAATTTATTCCTACTATCTAACTGTGACTCTGTGCTTGTTAACCAATCTCTCCCCATGCCTCCTTTCCCCTCTCTTCCGCAGCCTCTGATAACCACTGTTCTACTCTCCACTTCTGTGAGATCAGCTTTTCTGAAGATTGTGCATATGTATGCTATTATGTGCTATTTGTCTTTCTGTGCCTGGCTCACTTCACTTAAGGTAACGTCTTCCAGGTTCATCTATGTTGCTGCAAGTGATGGAATTTCATTTTGTTATTCTATTGTGTTCATTTACTTTATTCACTCATCCGTTGATGGACACTAGAGTTGATTCCATATTATGATTATTGTGAACAATGCTGAAATTAGCACGGGAGTCCAGACATATCTTCAACATATCAATTTCATTTTTTTGTCTATATATCTAGTAGTGAGATTGCTGGATTATACGGTAGTTCTATAGCAACAGTATTAAGGTTTGATGAGTTTAATGTCATCATATATCAGGACTCTTCACTAAACTATTAGGTAAATAAATTTTTTTGATTTAAGGCAAAATATAAAATTTATTTTTTAAAATATTGGGGCCATAATTGTTGTCCTATACTAATTAATGGGGTACATTTTTGATGATTGTCTATTAATTTCACATTTTAGTCTCTCATTTCTCTTTTTCAGCAAGAGGGTCACTCCATGAATCAGAATACTATGAATACCAACAGGGTAGAAATTTATTTAGAAATACTTAGAGATTTTATTAATAGCATGTATAAAGGACTTTGTTTCAGATTAAACTGTTTAACTTAGCAGAAAAAACTAAAAGTGTAATTGTACATGATTAATCACTTTTTACTCTCTTCTGTTTGATGATATCACTGTTCAAATAAATGACATTACTGTACAAAAGAAACAAATCGACAGAGACTACTTTCATTCTTGGGTAACTGATTATTTAAAAAAAAAGTAATCTCATTGCATACATTCTGGTTTCTCAGCAGGCATACATGACAGTAATTTGCCTAAATTCCTATGTATACAAAAGATTTGTTGAAATCAAAATTTAAGTGCAAACTAGCTTTATTTAATTATATGTTAATTAATGCTTTATTATATATTATTACATATTGGGCAATATGGATTGCAAGGGAACCACCAAGTTTCAGAAAAATGTACATTTTTAAGGATCTAAGGATCATTTTTAAGGATCTTCATTATTTCATTTTCAGTTGTATAGCATTGTTGTACAGCATTTTAGATTAAATCAAAATGAGGAATTATTTATTTTTTAAGTTATTTCTCCAAGACAGCATGCACTCTAATGTACATGTTAACTTAAGCAAAAATAATTCTACTTAGACTTTATGCTGTATTTCATTTCTAATAAGGTATGTGCCTAGCATAGTCCCATTAATAAATTCTCCAATTTCTAAAAATGAGGATGCTCCTGAGAATAATGTTTGCTTCAAAATATGTTATAACTCCCCAGAGATTATAATCTAATGACCTTTAAAAAGTCTTCTTATTACAGTCCTCTGCTGGAAATAATTTAAAATATATACTCAAAAATAAAAATGCCAGCGATTTAAGCATTAGGATATTCATTGCAGCATAAATTGTTAATAATTCTTAACAATTTAAAACAAAACCTGACAACAACCAGACTATAAAAACAGGAGTCAGAAAAATTATCATTTGGGTCTATAAATAAACACTCTACTTTTAGGAGTAATGAAGTATACCCACAGTGCCCACCTAGAGAGCACTGTAAGATATATTAAGTGAAAAAGTTCAGAGCTCTGTATTTAATATTATCATTCTGGCATAAATAAGAAATACATTCATTTCCTTTTTAGTGCATGTGTGAAAATATGGTATAATGACAAGTTACATAAGAAAATGCAAACAGTGATTATGTTGGGGATAATGGTTGGGAGTTTGATGAGAAGATCAAGATATTTACGTTGCACATATATTTAGTATCTGCATTGTTTTCATTAAGAGATTAGCAAGGCTAGTTATAAGAAGAGTCAGAATATTTTCCCAGGTAGGGAAGAAGAAAAAGATGATGAGGTTGGGAATGAGTACATGGGTCCAAGTATCGTTGAAGTTACTGAAAATATTCTCTTGCTTAACCTGAATGAAATTATATAGCTATTATTTTACAGGTATTCTTAAAAATGTAAAAACATTTTGCACTTTCTTTTGTAAGTATGACATATTTCACAAAATAAAGTTTTATAAAATGCATACTGTTACAAAGTAGGATAATTTATTTCCCCTACATATCCATGTGCTATTTTAAAACTGAATCTCTCTCTGACTAAATTTTATGATCTCAAAATGTTAGCAGTGACATTTCCCTTAATTTTATTTTTTAAGTTAATTCATTACAAATTCTGTGTCTGTACCCTAAC
The DNA here is from genome assembly GCA_963575035.1 of Avahi laniger. NCBI lineage: Eukaryota > Metazoa > Chordata > Mammalia > Primates > Indriidae > Avahi > Avahi laniger. The sequence continues at coordinate 14,355 of CAUYSK010004018.1, read as the reverse complement.
AGATATAATTTCTACCATTGAAATATCATTATTCTTTGTTCTTTAAAATATAGTCCACTGTAAATATAAGTATTATAAGCTGATAAAGCTATAATATAAACTTAAAATATATACATATATTTCTTACTTCTATGTCATTTTTTTGTGCTTTGAGACCTATTTTTTTAATTCTTTTTACAGGCACACGATTAAAATTTAAATTCTATTACAGGTTTGATGCTAAGTTTTTAGTTAACTTATGGTTCTCACAACATTCAGGATTTTCAGATCTTATTCTGAGCACTAGCTATTGCCTTCTCATTCAAGTCGTCTGGAAACGCCATTCAAACTCTCCGAATTTCCTCACATCATTTACTGTTCCTGGTCTCCAGTTAAGTTTTTCTATGTATCCTGGATTCTATTAAAGCATTCAATCTTTTTAAAAATTTGGTATTGAAATAACATTTGAGATTACGCAGGGGAAAATTTATTATTAAAATTACAAAGGATGAGTAAGACAGAATATTTGATTTTTTTTGAATGACCTAAAAATATTCACTACATTATGAGAAAAGGTACTTACCACCTGTTTACAGACATTGTATGTTCCCTGTATTCTAGTAGCTTCCTGAATATAAAATAAACTATATTTCCAAGTCTCCTGTCTTGTTTAGTTTGGAGGCACGTCACTGAGTCTGGTCAATGAGATGTTGTCAGATGTGATATGTCACTTGCAAACCTGGCCCTTAAAAAAGATGCAATCCTCTCTTTCCCTGCCATGCAACCAAGGCAGTTACTTGTCATATTAACAGAAGTCACAGATGCTTATACAATGGAAGGAACTCAGTAGGAACGCAGAGCCACTACCTGGACCTGAGCAGAGGGGAAGATCTGGCTGCCCAGCATCACATGGAGAAGTGAGTGAAACATAAACCTTCATTTACGAAGCCACTGATATTTCGGGTGTGGCTTGTTATTTCCATAGAACCTACTTTCCTTTGTCCAGTGCAGAAATAAGTCTCTTGAAAAGAGATACTGTCAAAAACAAATAAACTCTGACTCGGGGTGGGCGGAGGGGGGGGCAAGGGCAACATATGTAACCTAAACAGCTGTACCCCCATAATATGCTGAAATAATTAAAAAAAATAAATAAAAATAAAAATTAAATCTTGAAATATGAGAACTGATGTGGAAATAGATTTCAGAGGGTTAAAACTTGAGGTAATTCTCTAAGCAGTAGCAAATATTTGATAAAACTCTCACTTGCAGCAGCCCAGAAATGCTACAAGACTAAAGGATTCCATGAAATAATTTGCTGATTAGCCAGTGGAAGTGAAAGAAAATTGTGTCCAAAAGTGGGATAATTTGCAGGATAGAAAAACTGAATGCTATTAGAGCCCAGACAGTAAAAGAATGGAGGAAAAAAAAAAAACTTTAACAACAAAAACCCAATAAAACTTTTTAGGTAAATAATGTGGCTTAGGATAAAGATAAGATTTAGGGTAAAATTTTCTACCTATTGTTTTTTGACTGTTTCCAGGTGGTTTCAGTTAAGTTGAGGTTAAAAAAAAAAAACATGAAAGTGAGAAAAGTAATAGTTTTTTAGAAACTTGTTTAGAAAAGGGAAAAAAAGTGGCAAGTATCCCCATAAGCCTCAAAATCCAAAAGGCAACTACGTGACATGATATGAGCAATTCTATTGGATGAAACAGAAGTCAGTGAAACCTCAGATCATTCTGAAATACAGGGAACCCAGAAATCCCTAACAAAGAAAGAAGTCTCCTCCAGAGTGGAAACTGGGTGGGATGACTTGTGAACAAAAGCTGAAATTGGGAAGAGACGGGTGAGGGCTACAGGAAGGTCCCACGCTGCAGCTGTGCCTAGCAAGAAATAGCTCATGAGCATCTACATCCCAAGCTCTGTTTCAGAGCAGAGATCCACAGTGAGGAGAGATCACTGGGAGGGAATCAAACTGTGAAGTCCAGGGAAACTAGGAGCAAAAGTAAAGAGAAGGTTCAAATATATGATGGAAAGAGGAATAAAAATAAAAACCCCAGAAAATGGAGAGGAGTCATATTTCTTAACACATATTTCTTTCCCAACAAACTAGGGAATCTTAGATTTATGAAGCTAGAAAATTTATCCTGGTCATCCCGCCATCCGCCTATATAGAACCCTCCCTGTAAAGAGGCAGAACAGCCATTGTGTTCAAATATTCAAACATGAGACATGAGTTAGGTGTGATTGAAGCTTACTCATACACCATTCAAAAAAAAAAAAGAGAGAGAAAGAGAGTAGGAAATTCCCTGAATAACGTCCTAACAGACATGAAGACATTGGAAAGACATGGTCACAAAACACGAAAACCAAAAATTTAATATTACAAAATGAACTAAAAGAAATAAAAAAAAATGGTACAAGTAAAAGACCAGCATAACCAGAATCACAGCAACTCAGGTCTGATTAGACAAAAATAAAAGCACATAAAAAGAAAATGACAAAGCAAAAGAATTAGAATTCAGTTAAAAAATAGGAAAAGAAGAAATTGAAGGAAAGGAAACTAAACTCAAAGTAACACAAAAGTGAATAGAAATGAAACAAGATTAGAGAGAAAACAAAGAACAGCGGAGGTAGCCAAAGAAATCCAATATGGGAGACAACAAGGAAGAAAACTGAAGTAATAGAAAAGAACAAATATTGGAAACTCTAATTAAAATAAACCTTGGAATATTGAAATATATATATTTTAGCCTATAATAAACCTATATATTTAAACTTATAATATCTCATATTACAGGAAATCATCCCATAACAGTCAAAACTTAGATATGTTTTTATAAAACTACTAGACTTTAAAAAATAGGTATCATTCAACATCCAAGCAACAAAGCCCAAATTACTTCTGAGGGAAGTAAAATCAGGTTAGTAATGAGGTGTTTCAAATTGTCTGTAAGTACAGAAAGAGAAATTCAAAAGGTGGTTACATAAACCATGGAATATCTCCTGTACACATGTGCTTAAAAAGAATCTTTTAGGAATTACACTTGACAGAGACATTCACAACTTTTTCATGTATTTTTACTGTAAGATGAATGCTAATGCTAATTTTAACCTGGTTCCAAGTACACAATATGCTGATTTATTTTTATGAGTCAGGATTATTCTAATTGTACAGCAAGATCATTCAATGCATCTCCCAGCTATAAGATCCCAGTAGAAGAAAGACTTTTTTTTTATTCTGGATGATTCCTCTCTAAAACATTTATAACATGTCATTATATGATTGAGAATCATAATTATTAGAACTTTAATGCCCTGAAAGTCACTCTAGAAATAATGGTGCTTAATTAAGAGGACTCATGGTATTAATTTATGTGTAGTTTGTATGAAACTACTGTCCCTTTGAAAGACCCTTAGGGGGTGAAAAAAGAATCTGGATTAAATAACATTGATTCTGTTGGAAAAACATTTCTTATCTGATTAATATACTAAGGCTGATGGTCCTGCCTGAGCAAACTGCAGGGGTGTAAGTCCCCAAACATGTGGAGTGGCAGTCTCCCCTTGTCATTCATAATCCCACCAACTTTCTATAGTCACTACATCCATACTTTTTCCATCGAAATGCAAAAGGTAAAAACAAGAGGCTACATAATTTTTTTAAAATGTAAATAGTCAATAAATCACAAAAAGAATTTTATCAGGGAAAAGATGTGAAAAAAGATGAAGTGTTGAATTTTTATTGTAGAAAAAAACAGTTTTAGGACAAATTATGTCAAAGTGCAAATAACCACCAAATGTTCTTCTTTAAGGATCAGAGAAAAATTTGTCTCTATTAAATTGGTTTCAATGCCTACTATTGTAATGAGGAATATCAGAAAACCAGCAAAATGTGTGATAATTGATTTGGGAAAATGGACTTTTCAATAGAAATTTCTATAGTTTTATTAACAGAAGTATATGCTTGTTTCTATTCAATAAAACAGGGGCACAGAGAAAGCTTTTATGGAAGTCCATAGGGAAAATAATACAGAAAGACTCAATTAAGAAAATTCAACAGCAAATGAAATAATATATGTGAAAATGATCTGTGGTCTTAAGAAAATACAATGTACACCCAAAGTAGAGTTTCAAAGTAACATAAAAACATTGGTTCTTCTTTCAAATGATACTTGTACAACTAAAATATAAATTTTACCAAAAGTACCTAAAGCCTCTTCAGCAAAGAAGGTATTTTAAAATATTCCCCAGCTTAATAGCAATATAAACCTTAGATTTCTTGCTAAGTAGAAATGAAGTAAAGTAAATGAGAATGCAATATACCAATTGTCAAAGTGATACAGAGTCAGAATGTAAAATACCCTTACACATATTTAAATTTATTTTTATTATATATACATTTAAGTTGTACAACATGATGTTTTGATATGCACAGTGAGATTATTATGACAGTCAAACAAATTAACATATCCATCACCTTCCACAGTTACATGTGTGTGTGTGTGTGTGTGTGTCATAAGAGTACCTAAAATCTACTCTTATAGCAAATTTTCAGTACACAAAACAATATTACTAATTTTGGTCCCCAGGCTGTACATTTGCTGCTATTCTGTCCATCTTAAACAAATATCACTATTATAAGAATATGAAAATAAAACATGAAAACATCCTCCAACCTCTACTATCACTCTGACCAAATGGAATAAACTTGGCATATTTTATATATATATATAATATTTATATATTAACATAATATATAATATATTGTATCTCATATAATATTGATTATATATACTATTTATAAATCATACCATGTGTCCAACTGGCATTAATTTTCATGGAGAACGAAAAAAATTTGTAAGTATTTGCTCCTTATCCACTAGGAGTGAAGTATAGTTTATTAAAAAGCATAGTTTTTAAAATCATAAAAGATTAATTTAAAGTTGAAAGAAAAAAGAATATTAAAAAATAATTTTCAGGTACAAATACATTTACTGCATTATAATTTATGAAAATATGTAAGATATTCAAATCAAGAAAAAATTGAAGATTAAAAACTTGCCTGATTGCTTTAAATATTTATCATGGAAATGCTCAGGAAATAAATAAATTGGGAGTTCTGTCTAAGAGCCACCGATAAATTGTTCTTCCAAAGCTTCCTTACAACTACATACACAAGTTTTATCTTATGATTTCTGTGGCAATTAAAGGGATTCATTAAGGGTTTGTAAATCCATGCTTATAAATTTGCTCGAAACAGGTAAACCAGATAGGTAGAAAAAATTGAAAGTGGCAGTTTTTGTTAAAAAGTGTAGCTTTTGGCTACATTTTACCACTTTATAAATGTTGACTATATAAAGGTAAAACACAAATGTGAGCTATATTTCCAGAGAATCTAAACATAAGAGAGAGAGAAAGCTCATAGATTATGAGCTTAGAAGTTATTTAATAGATTTTGAAAAAAAATCAAAAATTAAAGGTAAAAACACATAATATGTACTTATTATGTTGACATTGATAAAGGTGAAATTGAAATTGTTCAATGGCTCCATACAAAAAAAAGTGCTCCTGTGTATGCCTTCATTTACAAACTACCATAAAAATATAGAATAGTTTATAGAACTAAACATTATATTGTAATATATCAATTCAGTGTAAAGCCCCAAAATGATAAAATATATAGAACTGGAAACACTTATGTTTATGTAAATGTCTCCATCATTCTACCTTGTTAAGTATTGAATTTTCGTCATAATTGATATAAGGCCACCACTCTCTTCCACATGTCATTACTGGTTAATTATAAAACCTTTGGTAAAAAAATAAAATGAAAGAATATATTTCAAAATAGCGAATGCATAGTAAAGTAGGTTGAGAGAGGTCATATGCAACAGTCCTTAGCAACACTGGATATTTTACATGCTTTTAGTAACCTTTGCTTTCATGAAACTGAAGAATTGCGTGAGTCCAAAATCCATAGCATACATTTCCACTCATTTGTGTCTTGGCTAGAAATTGCTCTCTCAGGCATTCGGCAGCATTAACAGAGACAGTGCTCTGAAAGCTTGGGATTTGGGGACAGAATCAGCGTTATTCGATGTAAATGACCACTCTACTCACAGGAGAGAGCCTATTTGAAGCCAGAGTTCGGACGGCTCCTTTGAAGATGTCTAGAATTTGAAAACTTTGAAATCGATGCAGCATTAAAGCACAGGGATCCAGGAAAAGTGTCTGCAGAGCATGTGACGCCAAAGCGATGCTCGGTATATGGCAATTTGTTCATGTTTTAATGGGATTTCTGGCTTGAGAACGTGTCCTCCTGGAGACATCATTTTTGTATATAAGTCAAAATTTTAGAAGTGTAAATGTGAAGTTAAATTATGTATTAATTCATCATTCGCTGACATTTTTAAAATCAAGCGACTTGCTAAGCCATGGGGCTACTTTAATAATATTCTTTGAAATTTCATTTGTTCTAAGGTGAGGAAAAATCCAAATTCCCCACCATATAATAGAAACACGGTGGTAGCTCGGAGTGCTCCGCAAAATTGTTGGAAAGTAGATTAAGCAAGTACAAAGATAACTACTGGGCACAGGAAAAATGCCCAGCATTTTTTTTTTTCTATGCCTCAGAACTTGCTTGCCTTAAAGTCACCAGTGTAGATCAGCCCTGACTGCTTTAGAACTGCTTTAGCTGTCCTATGTGCCCTTTAGCTAAATGTAATACTAAAATCCCTGCCTAATGGAGAATTGTAACATCATTAACATAGCACCGGTTGTATGAGGGCACATGGTGATAGTATTGAGCATGCTTGATTTGTTTCACTGTGAACAAGCAGTGATATGATGTGAAAGCTCTGCCACACTCACTGGGAAGGGATTTAAGGCAACACCCCAGCTGAGCAGATGCAGATTTTGCACGCAAGCTCCTGTGGAAAAGAACTTCTCTGCTGCCCGGGAGCAAGCGCCCTTGTAAGTAACCTCTAATAAACTCATCTAACCTGCCAAGCAGGACTTGTCTGAGTCATTCTTTGATCTCTCGACTCCATCTCAGTTTGAGGGGCAATTTTTCTATACCATCCTAGAATTTTCCTGAAACATAAGGTAAATTAGTCTCTGAGCAAGGCTTCATTCTCTTCATTCGTACTGGTAATGGACACTATGATGTGCTGCCCAGATACCCCTTCAGAAATGAGGTCCTATTCTGCCTGCTGGTCCTATTTGGACAGCTCTTGGATATTATCCCTCTTATAACCTCCTCATTGTCAGCCTGTGTCCAGTGAGTAATTAGTCATATGCTACGTATCTTGATCCCACAGAAGTGTCAGTCTAGTTTCATGGGTGACTCGTGTCCAGACCCCTAGTGCCATCCTAGGCCATTATTGAAGGCCATCTCAGCTTCACAGTGCCTGTGAGGTCAGCGGGGTTTGGTTGTCACTGTGTGGCAGCCCAGCCTCTCGTGGGGCCCCCTCCTGTTTTCTTATTAATAGGTTCCTCTTCATCAGTGTTCATTCCTAGAAAACTCACTGCCTGCTAACACTTATCCCAGATTCTTCTTCCCAGGGAACCCTGTGACAAATCTAGTTTATCTAAGTGTATGGTAATTTTATGTGTCAACTTGACTGAACTAAGAGATGCCCAGATAGCTGATCAAACATGATTTCTAGGTGTGTCTGTGAGAGTATTTCCAGAAGAGATTAAAATTTGCATTCGTGGACAGAGTAAAGCAGATGGGTTGGCATCATCCAATCCAAACGGGGACTGAATAGAACAAAGAGATGGAGGAAGGGTGAATTGCATCTCTTTTCTTGAGCTGGGACATCCATCTTCTGCCCCTGGACATCTGAGCTTCTGATTCTCAGGCTTTCAGCCACAAACTGGTAGTTTCACTATTAGCATCTCCTGGTTCTCAGATCTTCATCTTTGGACTGGAAATAAACCTCTTATTTTCCTGGCCCTCCAGCTTGCAGAGGACAGATTGTGGGGATTCACAGCTGCCATACTGGCATGAGATAATCCCACATATCTGCATCTATATGTATATGCTATTGGTTGTGTTTCTCTGGAGACCGCTGACTATTTAATAATATAGTTATTACACTCTGTACAATTGATCACACAGAAACTAGAGAAGTAAGTCTGTTGCCTGCTCTGGAACATTCTCCTTTTGCTACCTCCTGCTATTATTTGGAGAACTAAAAATCACCATGAATGCAGATCTTGTAAAACATCTAAGACACAATTTTACCTTCTCCACACAAAGACAATGATTATGTTACAGCTTGTAAAAACAATCAAAAAATAATGCAACAGAGAAGCACAGATGCTTTAGAATTACTATGGCATTTTAAAGGAAAGAGAAACCATGGTTGTAAATGCTGCTAGAAAGCCAGAGTACATTGGTGAGAAGAGACGTATAGATGGAGAGTTTGCCAAGAGCATATATCTATGAAGTGAAAAAAAATTCCTAAGAGTAATTGTAAAATGAATTTTTAGGTAAAATAAAACCATATCAAATACTCAAATTTTAGAAAGAAGAGTATGATTTATTTTCTCTGAGGGAAATGGCTTTTCATTTGCATTCAGTATTGTAAATATATAAAACTTCCTGCACAAATGAATAGCTCCCTGGATACGGGGTTTCTCAACACTCTGGCACGATATGGTTCATATTTCTTCAGTGTTTTTCTGTGAAGGAGAAATAGACTCAGTATGGCCGAAAGTTACATTCACAAAATTTTCTCAATGGGCTGATGACTCTGGTTGAGCTAAACCTCAAAAGGTAGGGAGATAAGGGCATTGCCCTGAGTCATAAACATTTAAAATATTCATAATTTCAAAACTGGAATTTTAAAAGTTATGCTTCTAGCTCAGGGATAAAAATTTAAAACGGGAGGTTGTGAGAAGACTCAAATTACTAAGTGCATCCTTGTATGAACAATCACATCAACTTTTAAAATATTTTTTAAGCTACCTTAGAATTACCACAGACCACAAAATTTTTATTCACAGCTCTGAACTTTACATACTTAATAATGGTTAATGTGTATTGTCACTAGGGTGACCAACTGTCTCAGTTTGCTTATGACTAAGGGGTTTCCTAGACATGGGGCTTTTAGTGCTAAAATTAGGAAAGTCACAAGCAAACTTGCACAATTTGTTATCCTAATTGGCACTTACAATTTCCTATGTATTTATCACATCTCCTCACATTAATACTCCCATAAACCCTACGTGGCAAGTTCTATGGGGATTGTAGCCCAGAGAGCTTAAATCTAGGGCTTGTATTCTTTCTCATGATTCTACATGACTTTTCAGTTCTTTGGAGTTTTGGTTCTGAACAAATGGAAAGGACATGACACTCCTTTTCATTAGCTACCAGGGCTAACACTGTCCCATTTTCTTCCAAAGGTGAATGAAAGAAAGAGAGACAAGTGGTGAGGGCATAATACACCGGGCAGCTAGTCTAGGGGATCGCCTACTGATATAGTTTGTATTAGTGATGGTTTTCCAGAGGAAGAGAACCAAGAGAATATATACATGTATAGAAGAAAAGATATGTTATGAGAACTGGCTCATGAGATCTTGGGAGCTGACAAGTCTCAGGATATTCTGTCTGAAACCTGGAGAATCACGAAAGCTGGCGGTTTTATTTAGTCTGAGTTAGAATGGATTGGATGATACTCACTTGCACTGGGGAGAGCAATCAGATTTCTTAGTTCACCAATTGAAATGATAATTTCTTCCAGAAATACCTTCAGAAACATGCCCTGATTGTTATACCAGGTACCTGGGAATGCCTTAGCCCAGTTAAGTTGACACATCAAATTACATAAAATTATCACAAGTAACCCCTTGTAAACTTGGCACCTATACACATCTCCTTAAACCATATTTTATCTCCAAATAAAGACAATAACAAGGTCATAATTCCACTTACTATGATACAACTATGCTGCATACAATCTAAAACACACTAATCCCTTCCCCCAAAGAGGGAGTAAACTTCTTGAGCGTTATTTCATCTTATCCCAATATTTTATAAGTTAAATATTATGATGTAATAATAATACTCAAACACTGATACAAAATCAATACATCTTACATTGCACTATAAGAGAATGAGAGAGGAAATAAAACAAAAATATTTGCTTGATATTGATATTTGTATATATACACACAAACATTTTAAAAATATGGAGGAAATACTCATGAAAATTATAAACCTCCTTTCTGTAACTGGTGACAAGGTTATAGCTAGTATTTATAACTACTTTATATTACTACCCATTCTGCATTTCCTTTGACTTCACAAAGTACCTCATGATTTTTTACCCAGCAGGATCACCCAAACCCTTACTCTTGTAATGTGTGGACCATTAGTAGTCCTGCCTTTACTGGGTTTTGTAATTTTCTATGAACTTTAATCATGGGGCATAGTAATACTAAGAGACGACCGAAGGGATATCCTGCATTCCAAACATATTTTTTTCTTACCCCTATTGTAAGAAAAATTCAATTTCCTTTTGATGGTCAAAATTAATCACTCCACCCAAAAATATAAATTACTTTTGGAATTGACCAGATGGCAGTCTTAACTTCTAGTTCAGTGGAATCAATGTTGTGTCTCTTAATGGAAGCATTCCTCCTTCTGGAACAAACGCTTCTAGGCCAGCAGAGCCTCAAGTCATAGGAACAGGAAGCAAAAATTTTGATAGTGGGTCACTAGGGGTAATAGTTATATCACTGCCGTTTCTCACCTTGATTTCTGTACCTTTGAATTCTAGTTATTAGAGAAAAATAGGGCCATATATTGGATATTGATTCAGTGCATATACAGCCTCCTGGAGAACCTTACCCCAGACCTGCAAGGTATGGCCACCTAGCTGGCACTGCAAGACTTTTGAATCTTTAAAAGATAACTCCATTGTTATGTCAGGCCACCTGCTTTAGAATGATGGGAAAAACACGGTAAGACCAGCAAATTCTGTGAGCAGACAGCATTAGTTTTTGTGGCTTTATGTTCAGTTTTGGACTGTGTTTCAGCACTTCGTCTTTATCCTACCATTGTGCCGAATGCCTGTGATTGTCAAAAAGAATCCATTTTTCATCACATGTAACGATATGGTGTAGAAATGTTTGGCCTTTATGTAGTGACAGCAAAAAAAGGGAAGCTTCAACACGACTTCTCTTCTGATGTTCATTTAATTCATACAGTACCCATCTATTCAGCTTCTTTACCTTGCTGATTTGTTTCAAATGGTCCAATATTGTTGCAATAGTAATATCAAACCTTGCTGCTAATTCACACATAGTTTGAGGTGGATTTGCTTCCACTACAGCTTTCAGGTCATCATTATCTACCTTGCTCTCAGGTCATCCACATGGCTCATTTTTAAGATTAAAATCACCAGAAGGGAACTTCTCAAACCATCAACATACTATGTATTCATTAGCCATGTCCTTCCCAAACACTTCCTTGATATTTCATGCTGTCTGACTGCATTGGTTCCATGATGGAACTCATATTCAGAAATAACATGAATTTTTGACTTATCCATGGTTTCACAAAAATTGCTCGAAAAATAATTTTTTTGAAAGATAATCAAAAGCAAATCACATGTGTTTGAAAGAATGAGGATGTACTTTCACAATAAAAAAAAAGAAAAACACAAGAAGTATCAGAGATATCAACTGATAAACTTAGTACTAAAGAAATTAGACATTCCATACTTAATAACCTTTAGCCTACTGAATAAGAAAAACTAAATGATCATATCAGTTGATTCAGAGAAGTCATTTGATGAAATTCAACTCCTATTTATGACAAAAGGCACTCAAAATCTAGGAATAGGTAATTTCCTTAACCTAAGAAAGAATATATACAAAAAACCTACAGTTTACACATTTAATGGTAAGAGACTGAATAGTTTACCACTAGGATGAAAAAGAAGTGAAGGATCTCCTTTTTCCACCACTCCTATTCAGCAACACACTGAAAGTCCTAATTAGTATCATAAAGCAAGGAAAATAAATAAAAAACATGAAGATTGAAAAGGGAAGAAATAAAACTTTCTTTTTTCACAGAAAATTATCTGTATATTTAAAAAGAAAAAAAAAAACCTCCCAGAATTAAAACCATGCTAAATTCTCCACCTTGGGAGGAGATATAGTTTCATTACCATAACATGTGACCTGTGTGGGAGCAGGATGAAATACCACGCATGCGTAAGGGAAATTATTTGTCTACAAGTGATGACTCATCGGTTTCTTTCCCTACCATCTCCTAACAATCCCACGCTACTACTTTCCCCTGGAGAGACACTGCTTTGGAGAATATTTCCAGTGCTCTCCCCACTTGCTTGATTAAAATTACTAGTGATCAAGACCCATGTTCTCCGGGAGAGTCATTTGTTACTCAGCAAGCACACGAACCCTGATCTATCAGTAACAGAGTCACTCATTTTCTTTTTCTTCCTGTCGTTGGGGACATTTGAATTTGCTACCTCTCTCCCAGGTTTTCCACATGCACCCAAGAAATTTGTCACTGTGTCTTACTTGGATACCAATATGCATTTCTTGACTAAGCATCAATTCCTAAGAAACTAAATCATCTAGTTGTTAATCTGATCATATGTAAAAATTAGGAATTTGTAGTACTTCACTCTACTAGCACTTCCAAAAAAAAAAAAATCCCTGAGACTGTGAGGATTTAAGCTGAAACATTTCAAAATTTCAAATTTCTAATTCTTTCTGAGGTGAATCCTTACCCAAGTTTTTCATCTCAAATCGTCTCTGGAATGAGATGCCTTAAAATTTTGTAAAAATTAAATAAATATGTAACATTTTTCATATTTGTTGAAAATAATTTCTCATGGATTTCTCTGTGGTATAAAGGATTTAAGAAAATTCAGTCTTCTAAAAGTGATTTTATCTTTTTGACAGTGCTTTTTCAAAGCTGTGTCCTAATTAAAAACAGCAAAAAAAATAGCTGCTGTGAATGTTTGGTATAAAATGATATCTGTGACATTGCCCACTATCACACTGAGAATGTCATCATGTTTTGAGGCAAATTGGCCTGATATCATATGCCATGCCAATAGTGTACCATTGAAAGTCTCATAAGGTGTCGGCTTATTAATGAACACCTGACCCATGCTATTCAAGAAACATTTCATTGCCTGTCTACCATGTAATAAACTCAAGGATAAACCCAGGAGAGAGAAGAGTGAACAGGAAAGATTATATTCACAATAGCCTACAGTCAATAGTTAAAACTATGAGTTAATAGTTTCTTTTTAGGCTACAAAGTATTTTATATTATAACTTCTCACCTTTCAAGCTTTAGTGTTGATACTGATACTGATGAAGTGTTACTGTAGTGTGTTCACCTAGAGTTTCTTTAAAGGTGAGTCAAAGGCTACAATCCTTTGATAAACCTCAAGGCTGATGCCCTGAAGTGAAGAATCAGAATCAGTGACTTGGAAATAGAGTTATATGGGGTTTTTTTTTTTAATTCATAAAATTTTTTCATATAGATTATTTTGAATTTTAATGTAACAAGATGCCAAGGGGTAGAGTAAGTAAACACAATTTTATTCTTCACTCCTCAACAAAAACGAAAATGCAGATGTCATAGACGTTTGTTTTTGGTATTGCTATTTTAGTTTTAACATTTTAATCTACATGTTGACACAAACACATAAAAAAGTGAGGGACTATAGATTAAAGTAGAATTTTATGAAATAATAACTATGGTAAGTAAAATAATTTAAAAATGTAAACTTGCATTCAATAACAGTGACTTCAGACTATAAAATATTATGTCTTCTTTACCAGTGCCTGTCTCAAGTTCTGATTCTGCTTGTGAAATTAGCATAACCAAGGACAGTGAGTTTAAAAAATTCAAAGGACTGAGTATGTATTTGGTGAGAAATTTTCTGTCACATAAATCTTGGGTGTTAGCCTGTCAAAAATACTCTGTCCTTGTAAAGATTAATAACAATTTACATATAATATTTTAATATTTATAATCTTAAATTGCATGTAAATATTTTAAGCAAAATATTTTTCTATTAAACTTAATATTATGATAATGGATTAAGAATACTTGCTGAAATTCAAGTACCACTGCAAAGGAAGAATAATCACAATCAAATACAAATAAACTAGCAACTTCTTAAAGTTAAAATATCTTTACCTATCTTCTGTGTAACAATATCACAAAGGGAAAAAGTAGCATGACCATCATATGATCCTCTTATGTTTGTTGAACTAAAGTCAGGCACCTAGATTTCTTTCAAAAATTTTATGAGCATTGGCGCCAATAGGTTAAGGTTTAAAATCTTTGTTGGATTTGTAGCATGCAAAAATTTTCTC